>JAOSYY010000012.1:9564529-9585049 GCA_025727935.1 Hebomoia glaucippe | reverse complement strand
AAATTTCTACGATTATTTCCTCCTTCTAGTTCAGTAATCTATAATAGTCTCCAGGAGCCCATCTAAGTCTGTACCAAAATTAATCGAAATCTGCTTGACGATTTTAGTCGGGATGCGTAACAAATGAACACAGTTTCGAATTTATAATATTATGTTACGTTTATTAAACAATCTACTAATTACATTACTATACAGTGCAAATGTTTGGTTTTCCTTTGATTAATTTTAAATTGGACTTGGTAATTTACAAACTTTCATTTTTATTTATGTAAGCAATATAAGAAGAATATCATATTATTTTTAACATTGTATAAATTTTAAAATATACAATTATAAAAACAATCTAAGCATTAACTACTGCTCAATAATGATAACAAGTTGCGTTGACCTATTTACGTATGAATAAGACGAAGTCCACAGACTTTTAATCGTAACTGATAGAATATTATTGATATAATTCAATTCTTATCGAGGATATACTGATGGGCTTTTATTTGTTTATATAAAAGGAGATATTTAAGGAATGGCCACGTCGAGAGCGATAATCCACGACCGTTTATGAAAACATTAATGGGAGTAGACGAAGCGAAAGGAGTGTGTCGAGATCGTAGCAAGTGGATAACGGGAGTCTCTGCATGCCATTTCGGTGAAAAGGCGTGATTATATGTATGTATGAAGGTCTAATGCAATATAAAAAGAAAAAATTGTGAATATTTAAAACACGAATTCCGTGTAACTACGGCTTCGGCGAGACTTCGACTGATTAATATATCAATATTATTCTTAATATGTCAACGACTTCATGCACTATGTTTTTTTTAAATAACATGTAATATATAAATATTTGTTGTAACTCCAAAATGTTAACTATACCTTACATGTATAAATAGTTCATTTTACATTACCCTAGTCTTCGGAACTATCTTGAGACCTATCTTCGAGTCGACGAGACTGGCTCCGGCCTCCGACAGATACCCTTGATTTGGGATTAGACATGATCTGCCAAAACAACATGGACAACACAGTTTGTGCATCCATTTTGTCCATTTAGGATTCAGTCTTCCATATGGCTCTTCATCCTTCGGTTTGAACACGCCGATAATTTTCTGAAAATATTAAACAGGCGAACTTAATGGGTGAAAAAGAGGTATAACCGACGCCAGATATTTTTATTAAAATCTTGTCCACGACGCGCTGCTATCATAGATGAAATAATAAACATAGATTTTTATATACATATAATCTACAAGCAATTGCAAACAATAGGTCGAGTAGTCTTATCGTCATCGGTTGAACGGTAGGTACACAAGAAGGAAGTATTTTACTTATTTTTTAATTATATAAGGTAGCTATATTTTAGAATTTTCTACATCTGTTTCCGTAGTGTAGCGGTTATCACGTGTGCTTCACACGCACAAGGTCCCCGGTTCGATCCCGGGCGGAAACAATTTTTGCTAATATGGAACATTTATTTTTGTATCCTTCACACCAAATAAGGAAACCAGGCTCAAGAATTCCTTAACCCCGCGAAGGATTTGTAATATATGCTTCTATTTAGTCAAATTCTAATCATATTAGAATTTGATATACAAATTTCTCATTAGAAGCAAATTCTGTCTACAGCGGATACTGTTCTATAATGCATTGCCTAATTTCATAGTTATTATCCAAATGTGATACAATATTCAATTTTTATTATGTTATTTCAATAATGTAAATGTGAACTACATCTCAATGATTATATTATAAACATAGTTTGCTATTTATTAAGAAGCACTTCTTCTTACCCCACCAGGATTCTTGACAAAATATGAACCACTAGATCCCTGGTATATACGTTCGGGGAATATTCCATTGTCTATAGCTACCTCTGCTTGCCAGACCAGCTCACTGAACTGCGGGTCATCTGTTGGTGAAAAGGAGGATTTAATTAACAATATTCTAATTTCCATTCAAATTGTTTAAAAATAGTTGTAAAACCCTTCCAAGACTAAAAAATTGCGTTTAAAACTTACGAAACAAAAGAATATATTCGTGTCCCCAATTGAGTACGGTCACTGAGCAGATAGAATGACGTACATTTTTTATAGTAACGATTCCATTATTTTTCGTTAACTTTAAGTTATTTATTACTTTAGATTAAACCAAAGTACGTAATTATAGTATAGACAGTCTAAGTGATAGGCGTACATGCCAGACACAAAAGACTGTCAGACAGAGGTCGCGATTTTGAAATCAGTATGTTGTGGGTAGGTAGGCTTTTAAAAGATATGTGGGAAGATATATTCTACTTGACATCGATTTCGTCGAACACAAAATTCTCATTTATAAACTAACACGCAATTCTTAAAATTGTCTTCAACCAACTACAGATTAAAAAGTTAGTACATATTTTTTATTACAGGAAAAACGTAGCTCATGTCGTTTCCCCCAGACGTTTTAGTCACGTAGGTAGTCTTTATTTTTCTGATTGGCTTTTGGTTAGCCAATACAGTATTTGAAAAGCATCGCCTTTGTCATACCGACTGTAGTGAAGCGTAAATTAAACAGTTGTGAGTAACATCGCAGGGCAAGACTGTATTGGTTATAATTTCGATTCTGATTTTATGCCCAGTAATGTGAAGCAATCGCTTCACAATGCAAATTAAACGGTATTGATGACGTATTCTTAATCAACGCGAAATGTTTCCGCGCAAGTTAGTCACAGAATTTATGAGTTACAAAAGTGTCACAGATTTACAAACTTATACGTTATTCAAAAGTATGAATCACGTTAGTTTTTACATCATTAAAAATATAGATTTATAGAGATAATAAGATTTCTACAAAAAGGAAGTACAGCCAACCTTCTGTGATGTACCTAAGCAAAACAAATGTTTCTAGTTTGTTTTTCCGTAATGCCGATCTGGGACTTTTTATTTTAAACTACAAAACCATAGAGAGGATCAATTTCGCTGATATAGAATGATATGGTCTTTATAAAAATTATGTCACACGCAATAAATTTTGATCTATATGAAATTATAAGGCGTATCGTCTTCAAGGCAAGTATTATGACAGAAGGTCATAGAGCGGTAACAAAATTGCGGTTTCAGGATTAGTATGAACTTAAGCTGTTATCAGTTTACAGACATGTCTGGCTGTTATTTAATATTCAGGCATTGGCCTCGACTTCGTAAGTCTCAAAATCCGAATCAACGACTTATATGTAAAATCGAAAACAAGTCAAGACGGAGGTATAAGATTTTGCACAGTTAGAGAAGTGGTAAAATAAAATATTTATATAGGTAGACAACTAACAACACTTATAAGTAATTTCATTTACAAAAGATTTTTAAAGACATTTTCGTTTTAAGAGCTGGTGAACACTGATAATGTAACACTTGACCTAGAAATATTATTAGCTTACAACTCCTATCAAAATTTAGTAGTTAATGAACTTTAATAATGAATTCAAGGTTGTTCAGAATCATTTTCGTGTTTTCCCTTGTTATCAATTATATTTTAGCTTCAAATGTTCAATATTTATATATGAAATACTACACACGTCTTAAATAATATATAAAATTGATAGTAATTCACATAGCTTTAGTTGTTTGGGTACAACAAAATGGACGAATATATTAGCATATAGATCATTGCGTATCTAATTGGAGGTCAGTAACTCAACAATCAAGATTGTTTCATGAATAGTTTGTTAAAGCTGGAAGTACTATTTGTAAGTCAGTGTCTATAAATTATGATCATGAAATGTGTTCGCCCCTTGCTCTTTAGTAGATTACAAGAATTCATTTATGCTGTTAATAAACTATACGCCAGCCTGAACATTGGCTATTGATTTTCACAAGATAACATCAACAATCCATTAACCCAGAAAATAAATCTATTTTTTCAACAGTTGCTGTTTTCAACTAAATTTACATAAAAACTTGTCAACTTTATCTTATCCATGATTTGAATAATGTGAAATAGTTTTTAAAATGTTCTAATTAGCATAATTAGTTTTAATTATTTTCCACATTAACAGCTTACAAGTACCCATGGAAACACTTAGACCTTCATCACTGCTCTAAGACATTTTATAATATCATTTCTCAGTGTTATGTCACATTATCCAAAAATAGTCTAATGGCATTAGCAATATAAACCTATGGCATAGTTGTATGAGTATAAAACCTATGGTTAGAAGATAGATTCCTATTCTCAATAATAAGATAAAAAAAATATTTGCCTTGTTATAGATATCAACCATCTACTGGACCATATACAATAAAATTTCTAGATTCTCTCACTTTTCAGTAACAGTGATGCAGACATAAAGCTATGAAATGTGATAATTAAATAAGTTTAATGAGAAAATGATGACTAATTTCTTATATACTGAAATCTAAAAAACTAAGCCAAGAGTCTACAATAAAATATCCAAAAATGTTAAATTAGATATATAAAATTAACATTTATAAATTTCAAACAAATATAAAAAAACTTAAATAAAAAAGCCTTATTTTATAAATTCATTAAGTCTTTTATAATAATCAAACTATTAAATAGGTTACCAAATAGTAGATATAATAAATGGATGAGAAATAATAAGCTGAAGACCTAATAAACAATACAAATGCAACCCATACAAGTGATAACATATGGTTAAGTTTCAGCAACTAAAATATTTAGAAAAAATTGATAATAAATTAATCAAACATTGCTGATTAATCTGTTTCACTTACTGCATAGAAATGGAAACTCCATCATAAAATAAACTAGTTAATTACAACAAACAACTCCTGAAAACACTTTACAGCTGTTACAGTTCACTGAAAATTGACATAATGTCTTGTACCTACATTCACACAAGTATAACTAACTGAATTATACTTTCTTGAAATTAAACTCATTAGTTAACTGAAGTTTGCATAATGTAAACAAATATATGTATTGCTATAAATAATATGGTATAGGTAAATATTAAATGAGTTTAAATACTAAAATAAGTAAAGGAAAATCGTATTCCGTGTCAAGGTAATGTTACAATGAATGTTTCGTGATTGTCAATTAATTAATACATACATTACAGTTTTCAACAGAATCTGGAAGCCACATAAAGTCTAGCGAAGTCTACTAAGTGCGATAGAGAAAATATTATCGCTATCTATTCAACAATGCACATCTGAACGCAAAAAACTTGATTGTAATGCAATAATTCATAGAGAAATGATTTCGTGATTTTACCTGGGAAATGGTTGAATGATACTTCTATGTCGCCGCGACCGCCGAGTAGCGGCTGCGACTCACGGTTTACACCCGGAGAATCCACGGTGCCCTCGAATCCTATCTCTGGGACTAAGCAAATGTCTTCAGCACTACTCGAGAGAGAAACCACGCCGTCATCGGGAGGCGTAATACCTGTATTTAGTTTGTCGAAGTCGAGATTCAACAGAGTCTCTTCCGTACTCATGAGTAATGTTAAAAAATGGAACTATATCGAGCCTCATCTATTTCGTCTTGTAAAAATTCTTTGTTTCACAATCATTAACACAAACACTTTGATTCATTCAATTGAAAAGCAAAGACTATAGAATATAGATTTGAGAGACTGACAGTTTGACAGATTGACGTTAACAAGAATGACAATAAATTGTCTATGTAAGGTTGTTTTTTGTCAATTTCATAGAGAATTTGATATAGTATAATAATTATTCTGTGTTGAAAAATATCTGAACAACATTATCAGTTGCATAGATCGACGGTAACGTGCTTTGAACTGCTTTCAACGTCCATGTACACCACGGTTCAAGCTTTCATAGATATGTATGAAATAGCCCAAAAATCTAAGAAATTTGTGTATAATGATTATTAATTTTAATAAATTCACAGTTAAAATAATAAAACATAACTGAAACTTTTGGCGAACATATTTATTTTAATTTTTATTAAAAATAGCTACAGCAAATAACTTTTCATCAATTATAGTATTTTGAGTCACTATAGTCAAACTCAAATGGCATGTTGTATCGCCTCGACTGGAACTCCCATGGACAAATATCGTGTAAAATTACTCTGAATCCTAGAAATTAGAATACATGTTTTTATTAAAAGTTCTTTTATACTATTGAAAAATTGAACTATAAAAGTTATTGAATTTTGATAAATAGAGGCCATCGGTGAATTATTTATATAATATATGCATACAGCTCCGACGAATCTAACAATTATGAATTGCATTTCCTCTGAATTCTTAAAATATTCGGTAGACTTTATGTCTAAATAATGCTAATCTAAAGAACAAACCTGTATCGAATCTGCAATTATGTTTTAAAACATCACATTGGTTCTTAAATGAGACGACATTGCCTGTGTTAAAATTGCAGGCGCAAACTGGACCCGTTTGGTCTTCTGGACGACAAACCATTAAAGAGCAACTATATGCCTTTGTGGCTCCTGTATCTTCAACATTAATTGGTGGTGGTAAAATTAAACCAAAATTCTGAACAGTTGACGAGAATGGATCTGTCTCTGGACTTAAAAATAAGGGGTTGAAATTAGTAAAAGGTATTTGTCTGGGAATTCTGATGGTTATATCATCAGTTGATCTTTTCCCGCGACAGCACTCTTGTTGTGCCATGTGAAGTGAATTCGTCGCTTCAAATAAAATCATGAGCATTAGTACTGAAAAGAAAGAATAGTTTATTTATTGTGAAATCAAAACTTTTGGATACAGATCACTAAGGAAGCTATTTCAAATATTGGGAACCAAAAAATATTTCTTCTTGTGTAAAAGTGATAGTTGTGGCAGAAACATTTGTGTGTTAAAGTTATATGAATATGACCAGAAGTAACATCAGGTTATATTGTATATTTTATTTCTTGAAGATATTATGATAGTATAGACGTTAACATAAAAACAAAAGAGTAGTATTAATTATAACAATTAATATGATTAAAACTTATATATCTACTATGTAATAGAAGAACTTGTCACTCTCACCTGAATAGTAACTTAAAAAGTTCTTTGTATTTATTTTCATATTGCGATAGGTATGCTTCTTAAAAGGATACAAAGTCTAAACAGAACTAGAATATACAACAGTGACTAAATGTAACAAAGTTTTCTATTAAATACATGTTATACGCAAATCATAAATTGTTACGGATATCAAGTTTGCAAATTAATCATATACACGTGCCAAGTATAATTTATAGATTCATTTAAATATTAAACACTACACGCATAACAAACGTTTTGACCATTGATTAAAATAGATGTTACACCAAACTTATAAGTAGCTATTTATTCTTTACTTGCTATCATTATTAAAATAGTCATCAAATTTATGTGCGTCAGAATATTCACTAAAGTCCTTCTCAGCTTTTCCTTTATCTGCGTATCCCTGCTTTCCAAATATACTTTTATTTCTTACATTATGGAATTGTCCTTTGTCAAAACCAGTACCTTTGGCTACATCATAACCAAATCCTTTCGCGCCAACTTTTTTGATAGAACCACTTACTTCATCATCTTCATAAAATTCTTTATCCTTTTTGTATTCATCTTTATGCTGAACTCTATGATATCCTCTGGTTTTGGTTCCTTTTTTATACGTTCTATCCTCTTTCCCTTTAATGCCTACTGCTTTTGCTGCTGCACCTTCAGAAGAACCATACACTTCACTGTTTTCGTATGAACCGTCATCTTTTAACCCAAGACTTTTGAAAAATTTCTTTAAATCTTCAAGACTGTAGTTCAAGTTGGCTCCTTTATTTGCTGTTTTCTTTTTGAAAGTCTTTTTATCCTCGTCTCCTTCTTCAAGATACTTTAAATAATCTTCTAAAGTTTTCGAATCGTATTTTAAGTCTGATATATCCAAACTATCATAGTCAAGAGGGGTTCGGTTCACGGGCGTTGATTCAACCCAATAATAAATCAATGTTACAACGAGCAATTTCTTTTGCATTTTGTTTTTTGAGAGTTCTTGTGCAATTGGAATAGATTGCGACACTGACATACATGCCTATTGTTTAGTTTATATAGGTTTAGTGGTCAAGGGTGTTTTTTTAAGATATTCGGATTGCCTCGCTATGGTCCAGTGCTCCAGTAATCAATATACCCAACCGCGTATCGAGCTGCATCGACCAAGGATTGTTCGTTTCGAAACGCTAAATGTTTTTTGAATAAAGCATTATCTTTTTCCGTTTTGATGCCTACGTGTTATAATAATGTCTTAAATTATAAAAATATTTTAGCTTTAATCCAATAATAAGGAAACATGCGTTTAAATATTTATTTGAAGGCTTTATCATTGTACCTACAGATGAGCGTGTTTTTCTCATAGCAATGTTAGTTCTAGCCATCTGTAAGATCGCTACATTAGTTTAATTATTTTTATTAAGATTTTTGTATATAAGGAAATGAATTATTTAATCTATTAAAAACTAAAGACTGCTTGTTAGAAAATATTTTTAATTAGGAAAAAAATTGTATTTTGCAGTGTGTATACCTCGTGAAGTTATTAACTAGTGTTATGTAAATTTATATAAAACGTGAAAAGAATACTTTACTTTTTAGAGAAGTCATTGACTAGGTATGTGCATTTGAATGTCTCATAATATAAAAATGGGTATATAAAATATGGGTATTTATTATTAGGATATAAAAATGTATAAAACAATTATTATTAGTATGTGTTTAAAATTGTTCTAAAAATAATATTTAAAATATTACAAAACTTATCAGCAGATATTTAATACCTGTATTAAGCAATAAACGAAAGAAATAAAATGATTATCGTTTATTTTAGTGAAAGTGTTACGATTAATTTTTTTTGTATTTGTATGTAATGTACATACAAATACAAAAAAACTCGACTGGAAAAATAATTTGGGTCTTATAATGGAGCCCGGAATAAAAGCGTGTCTTTTAGTATATTTTATTCGTAATAGGCGTTGTTTGGCTACCATCCTACCTGATGAAAAGTAGCGATGTTATTTATCTTTGTAAGGCATATAAATTTGTTTCTACATAATTTCGCTTGACTTAATATTATTTCAATCTTACTGCCAAGTAATGAACAGATAATAGGATAAATACGAAATATTTACTTTTCTTGATATTTTAGAATATCTACTTAGGTCTCAAAAAATTCAATAGAAAGATATACTATTTACTACTTATTAAACGCGATTAAGAGCAGTTATAAGGTATGCAGATTTTTTTTGTTTGTCAATAGGTAAAAAACCGCTTATAATTTTAATTGAATGATTCGCTAACGAATTTCAATTATCACTAATTCAGCATGATTTAAAAATATTCTAAACAATTTATTAGAAACCGCAAAAATTCAATGTCAATTTATTGAGAAGCGATAAAATTTCGAATGAACAGCAACTGTTTTATATATACATTGTAATTTTTTCTTTTTTTTTATATGTATACATACATGTTTATATTTTTAAACGAGACTGCAATATTCGTCTTATTGCTACGTGGAAGTTCATAGAATCATCGTTTGCCTGTATTTTTAGGGTGTCGCAATGTTTATTGTTTTTTCTTGTAAATTACTGCAGGAGTTAGGGAACCTTCTAAATATTCCGAATACAAAGCTTGAAAAAATTTGAATTAAATTGATCTTCCCGCTTGTAAAGGGGAAGGTGAAAACCGATATGAATTCATTAATTTCTTTTAGAATAAATACTATTCAGTGACATATAGAAATTTAATTATTGAAAAGTCTTTTACAAAAATATATTAAAAAGGAAAGTAAATTAAATCCAATTTTTCATATAAATTAGTTTATAAGTTTTCGAAATAAAAAATCACAGTGTCATTACAGTATCAAACATAACAAAATTACAAGGAATTAACTAGAATGTAATATTACTCGTCATCTTCATGGTCTACGTCTTCATACTCGTATTCCTTTTCATGGCTGTCTCCACCCTTCTTGCCATAGCCCTCATGATGGTTATAATGACTTTCTTCTCCTTCTTTGTTTACATGATCAGTTTCCCCATCGTCAATGTGTCCTTTGTTGTGGTAACCAGATTTTCCAAAATCTCCTTTGTCAAATCCAGTCACTCCCTTTCCACTTTCGGAATGGCCTCCGTCCTCTTCGCTATATTGTTTCTTCTCAGAGCCATGCTTGTTGAAGTGTCCGCTGTTATCAGCAACGTCATAGAAGTCATGATCCTTTTTGAACTCATCCTTGTTGAATACTTTGTGGTAACCAGTTATATCTTCACCTTTGCTGTGGTATTTCTTATGTCCATGATCTCCGCCTTTGTAATTTTCGCCAGATTTATGATGTTTTCCAAACACATCGGCAGCGTCGTGATGAGCGCCTTTCTCTCCGCTAGCTTTGTTATGATGACCTTCCTTATGAACTTCTCCATAGCTTCCAGCCTGTCCTTTAGCAAAATGCCCTTTACTATGGTAGCCTTTGCTTCCCTTGTCGCCCTGAACGTTGTAATGCTTTTCTTCAAAATCGCTACCAGCGCCTCCTTCATGGCCAAGTCCTTTGAAACCGCCCTCTTCAGATTCTTCAGAATCTTCGTCAGCGTCTTCAATAACTATAGGCTTTGCTGCGATATACGGTAAGGGCAGTGGCGCTAGATCATAGGCTTCAAGTGCTTTAACGGGCGCGATGGGTAATTGTGGTAAGAAGCTAGGCTTCTCATAATGTCCGCCCAACTGTAAGAGGCTAGATGGTCCATTGTTGTCGTTTCTGTAGATATAACTCGTGGCTGCAGGAGCTATTTGAATAGCCGTTGCGAATGACGCTACAGACAAAATAATTAGTGGAAGTTTCATCTTGAGATGTGTCTTGTACTGTAGACTGTTCTGTAATAATTTCATAACTCGATTGCTCAATATTTATATCTGGGTTATTGATAGAAGACCATGAGTGTACCACCGCCTTTCTTGTAGCCGTGTAACAGTTTATTGACTCGAGGTTAGAGGTGACAAAGAAGTGACTATGAAAAAATATACTTTTGTTAAGCGAAAATTATGTAGCGTGAAATTTTTCTACACTAATATTATAATGAGGAAAGATTTAATTGCTTTTTGTTTGTTTGTTTGCATTGAAGAGACTCCGAAACTACTTGACCGATTTGGAAAATTATTTCACTGTTGGGAAGTTACCTTCGGTGAACATAGGCTATATTAAATTTTCAAAAAAATGTACGGGTCTTTTCTAAAAATTCAATAATGTAACCCAAGGGTTAAAAATCGAAATGAACGTGCGTGAAGCCGCTGGCTGAAGCTAGTTTTTAATAAAATTGAAACAAAAATTTAAACTCAATAAATTTTAAATTAATTTAAAACTGCACTATACGACGTCCATAAACACTGCTGGATATGCTTTTCACAACTTTTTATTATTTGTAACTAACGTATTATAATATATAAAACTAGATAATCATAGTGATGTATATATTAACTATAATTTCTACATGAAGTGTTAATTTCTAAAGAATTAATTAAATTTAAAAATTTTGTACTTGTGAAGATAAAGTATATAAAGATTTACTTGTCGAAACTACGAACTAATTTCATTAACAGTATTTGTTTTTTGTACCTATACCAAAAATGGCTGAAACCATTGCGTTATAATCTATCAATTGATTTCTTTGTACTGCATATCTAAATATATGTATTTATATAATGCTTTTTATTGTCTATATCTAAAAGATATCCTTTAAATTATAATACTGCATATCTTGCATCTGACGATACATATTTTTAGGCACCTCTAATCCCATAGAGTTGCCTCCTTTTATTATTAGGCCGCTAATCTTAATACAAATATGTATATTTCTTCTGTCCCTGCGTGTTTGTCACTAAACTGCTGGACCGCTTTTCATAGTTTTTTTGTGCGCGTTTCAGGGGATTAGAGAATGGTTTAGATTCACAATTTGGTCCAAAAATTATATTTAAAACGGTTGTACATGACAAAGTCTGTCGGATCCGCTAGTAATTTTATAATTTTTGTGGCATTTAAGAATGAAATATTTATCTGTTTAAACTTCCGCCAATATTTACTTTAAGACTAGCAATAATTATTTATTTAGTATTTGTTAGATACGTTTTGAAAACAATTACACTTTAAAAATGCATTTTAATTGGTACAACAAAAGGTACATTGAAACATTTTTCTTTATTGAATATAGAATATTAACAATCCAAAGATATACTTAAAATATTAATATCTATCTATAGTAATAGTTCGATGTATTAAATTAAGGAAGTCGTACAGTTTTTTATTTTAAGAGGTACTCGTACCTCTAATAATAAAATTTATTCTCCGTTGCCTACTTTTTTCATATATACAGTATTAAACATAACACTACAGTCCTGAAAAATTAATCTTTGTATTAAAAGACTTCTTGGTACAATAATTTCAACATTTTAATGATTGGTTTGATTGTTGACTACTAAGTGTTTTACTATCTTATACTCTTGAAAGATGTATTGAAATACGCTCAAGACAAAGCACCAATATTCATATTTAAAAATGTATCTGAATGTTCAAATAAAACAAACATTTACACAAATTCATTCAAACACAATAACAGCATAAACTATATTCCCACAGCTATGAGATTGAATTGAAAAATATTAAACATAATTGCCCTTGCATGTGATATATTACATGTAACAGTGAACCGCAGTTTCACCTACTCTGGCTGTATATGTGATGCTTATTTTGAAACAAAATTAGTCTTGTAATATTAGCCATGAAATTGCTGCATCCGTTTTGAAGATTGAAATAATTAGACGGCCATTCAAAAATGTTATACAACAACTTTAACTTTAGTATTATACAGACACATGAATTTCATTTATACATATTGTATATATTTTTATTTAAATAAGAGTAGCTTTAAAAGATAGAATACTAACCGGATTTATGAAACCATTTATTGCAATTGTAAGATATTTTCAAGGAAATAAATAAAAGTAAAATGTAAATAGTAAATGTAACTTATTTATATCCTTATAATAATTTACATATTTACAAAACTATGAAAAATTAACAATAACACAGTCAAAAGATTCAATTTAATGTTTGCTTTCGTGGGTGTAGCCTTTCCCAACAGCAAGTCCGCTTTTGGATCCAAAATCTGCGTAGCCGTTGGTAGTATTGTCTTCACTTGCAATGGTGGTATCGTGTTCGTCAGATTCTTTGTCACCTGCAAAATCATGACGCTCTGATGACTGCTCGTGTTCACCATTTTTTGTGCTGTCTCCGTAATATTTATACGAAAGTCCATGGAATCCATTTGAGTTCTTGTCATCCTTTTCATTTTCTTTGTAGCGAAATCCATAATTCTGTGGTCCTTTATAGTTGCCGTTATTAAATTCTTTATGCTTATAATCCTGCCCGTAAGCATCATTATAAGGCTTATCTTCATGGGCTAAATAATAACTTTCGTATTTCTTGGTATCGTAATCTCCAGCATTATATTTTTCGTAAACTTTAGGATCATAGTCATGATGAACATCAAAACCGAAGTCTTTGTTACTGAAGTCTTTAAAGCTTGCTAAGTCTTTTAGGTAGTCATCGAAACTAGCAGCGTATTCATCAAGGTTTTTTCTATAATCCTGGTCGGATATACCATCAATATCATCATTTTTCTCCTCAACAGGAATCACCTTATCACTTTTTTGTTCTGGATTTTCTTCTTTTACGATTTTTGCAGAGTTTGATTTCGATTCTGCAAACGCTTGGGGTTCATAAAGCTTCGATAATTGCTGCATTACTTCACTTTCTCCCATTTTTGTAACTACAGCTTCGCCGTTGGTTCCTCTTTTATAAATATAACCAGTTGCCGCTGGTTGAAGGTCAGATCCTGTTCTGCGGACCATTACTGTCCGTTCTACCGTCTCCCGCATCTTCATGCAGGAGCCATAAGCAATAATCATTAAAATAATAACACGACGTGCCATGTTTCAGGTGGCTTGTTGCAGAAATGACGGCAAAGGTCACAGTAAATATTTATATAGCAATAAAGTACTGAGCATTGACATTCGTAAATGGCCCGAATCTTGCGCTATCGATTAGGCAATAGACTTTTGTGTCAATGATAACGAAAAGCCCTGTAACTCGTTCAGTACATGTTTGCACGTTTTAAGCGCCGCTAATGAATTTTGCTAACCTTTATAATTTAACGGTTTGGTAACTATTTTTAGGTACTCAATCGGTTGACTGCTGTTGTCTAAAATGTCAATACCATTATATTATAAACTCATAGAATATCAAAAATGTTTTATATGCCTTATAAAGAAGAAAAATATCGTAACGAGAAAATGCTTCTACAAGATATGTATCATACGCCAATCATTATGACATTATATTGTCGATGTATGAGACTTTTAATATTAATGTGACGTTATTTTCTACGTTTCTATATAGAAATATACATCATACATTTGAATAATTACTAATTCGTAAAAAAATTATACTTAATATTTTCAGAGCAAACATTAATATTGTCTGTCGAACGGCATGAAATAAATGATATAAAAGTGATACTAAGTAATATTTTGCAAGAGACATTGCGAGTCTAATGGTATTAAATATGATTTTTCTATTAAAATTTCTAATAAGTACTTTAAACGATGTTTTTATTTGAAGTATCTGTTAGAATAACTAGAGCGTGACGGTAGCTTGAGAATGCAAAATTGCATTGAATACGCGTCAGATATATAAGTAATAATGGATTTAACAAAGACATATTACTTAATTAAAATGAGTTTATTATTAAAAAAATGAGCGATAAATGATATTTTTCGTCTGATAAAATAACATATATTTATCATATAATGAAATAAACATCAATATCGCGTAAATAATGAATGCTTAGTAAAATGTATTACCTTGCTCAATAAATAACAGCATATATTGCATTTATACATATTAGTATGAAGTTTATAATATAACAATATAAGAATTATAATATTAAATCAGTATCTAAATTGTTCCTATTCAATTTAACATTCGATATTTTCCTCGCTTTTCTATTTCTCTCTATATTTTTAGTTTTATCTTTAATATTAATAGCGATGTCCATTATGTCGTTCATGGAATTGTCGTCGACAGAACCCGTGTAGAAATCACGATGATCAATATTTTCAAGACCTCTGTAGAACAAAGCGTATGGTCTTTGTCCATTGACACTTTCATCATATTTACCAATTCGCGCTGGAACACGTCCTTTGTTATCTATAAACTTTACATTATGTTGTTTAACTAATTCCATATTAATTTCAGGTAAAATAGATTCATCTTTATCTATTTTCGGCATAGTTTCCCTTTTCCTGTTTTCTTGCTTTTGTTCGTAAATGTCGATTGCTTTTTGCGTCATATCGTTAAGCATGTTTTCCATAACTTGATTGTTTCTTTTATTATTATTTACTTTATTTACGGGTTTATCTTTATTACCAATATTCATTGGCTTATCATTATACTTCTGTATAGAGTATTGAGGCTTTCTAATCGTCGACTGCTTGAAATCAAATTGGGATTTTGGACCTAAGTTGATATTCGCCTTTCTGAAATTATCTTGTTTTGAATGATATTCATACTGAAGACTTACTGGTTTAATGTCTTCTTTAGATTTTTGAGTCTCTTTAATATTTGAGTCAGGAGTTCCTTTAACATTATTTTGATTAGTAATTTTACCATCATCTGGTGTATTATGATGTTGTTGATCAGAAATTTCCACGATTTTTGGATCAATCACATTACTGATTTCAATAGTTGGACTAAAGGGTTTTTCATAGTTTCTCCTTACACTAAACAAAGAATCAATTGCTTCTTCATTTACTAATTTCATATACTTTTGGTTTGAGTTACCCACGAAGTACTTCTTGGGACCATTGAGTTTTGTCTTGGTGTAAGCTAAGGGCCCGCTGATAGCCGCAATATATCCCAGATCTGGATTTTCATTATATACATAATTTATTGGCGACGAAGAAACTGACGCGAAGTATAGTAACAATAAATTAATACAAAAATACGCCTCCATCTCCGAGAGTTCAAAGACTGATATACACTACTACATCGATAAAACGTTTTATACGACTGTAGCTACGGTTATTTACAATTTTGTATACTTGTAAACAAATATACAATGCATTATGATTCATAGAATTTTTATTAATATTTTCTGCTTGATATGAAAAGCCCTGGAAAAATTTGGTTAGTTAGTTTTAGTAGACGATTTGAAAATGTTCATATATCTGAGTGGGGCAAAGTGGATTACCACATTTCTATATCTACACAATTCTTCTTAACATAAACTAAATATAACACTTTGCATAGTGTTTACAGGGACAACTATTGAAAATCATAAGTAATAGATATAATTAAACTAGGTCAGTTCTTTTTTTGTTAAAATCGTTGCATAAACTTCTTTTAAAATTTTACTTTCTTTTTTCCTTATCTTTATAAACATTGTAAAATCTCACACTCTACAGTATTGGCAATATTCTTAAAAATATATACAAAGATTTTCCTATACTTATTGGTATGAGGTATTTATAAGGTAGTCGTTTACAAAATTGTCCGTTAAGAAACGGGCAATTATTATTTAAGAAAACATAACGTTTTTTTTTTGGGGGACGTCGCGTTTTTAGCCCGGTGGCTATTAAAACTAACCGGATGTTAAAACATAACGTGTTATTGAATATTAATGATGAATCCCTGATATAGTCATAAAGATTTTGATCTCTAGTCAGTTACGGTGTATCTAAACAGTATCCTTATCTATAAATATGTATAAAAATAATAAATACCTCAAGGAACCCTAATAATATTTTGTTGTCAAAACATTTTCTATTAATCACTATGTATTTACGAATACATTGTTTAAGATTGTAATACAATAATTAATAACACGCGGTGTTTACATTATGCCTGGAATAACATGTTAAGGCTAGTTAAAGAATAATCCAGCTTCGAGTCACAATGAAGCTAATATATTTTATAACCGCAAATTGTATAATTACGTTATGTTACGCAAAGCTTATCTACAGGACCACAAATAAACCAAACTCCAAATTAATCGCAGATGTCAAAGCAGATATTATTACGAAAAATCGTAATGGTCCATATTTTAATTATTATAATAAACGTGCTACTAGAGCTACTGAAGAAAAAAAAGTTATTATTAACGTGACTAATACTAATAATAAGGTTGTCAAGGATAAGGTATTGGTTAAGAAACCGATTCCTAAATACCACGAAGTGAACAGTGATGAGGATTATACGTCAAAATATAGGTGGCCTCAAAACCAAGACTCAGCTGAACATGAAGATGAAGATTTCAATATTAATGATTATGAATTTGATGTGAATCATGACGAATTCGCAAGCGGTCGGAAACCCCTTGAACCAAGATCTAAAATCAATATTAAACGACCCCGTCAGAACAAACAGAGAGGTAATATAAAATTAGATAAAGCAGCTAAATCTAAGTTACCACGATCATTAAAGCAAAGAAAAGTTGTATTTCCTAAGAAACCGGTAGCAAAAGTAACACGAAATGTAGCTGATAAAATGAAGGAAGAAGATTATGATCAAGAGTTTTCTACTAGTACTCAAAGTGTTGAGGAGACAACACGTGAAAAGGATGACGGTGACGACAGTGATGAATTTGAAGACAGTAAGGAGTTTGCTGGGCCAGCGTCTGTTAGGACGGTAAGATCACCGTGGGACTTGGGCTTAGGACATTATGTTGAAAAACTTGGTGAAAGGACGGTCGATATGATGTCAAAAATATTGAGCCATCTTCCTATATTTCCTCAAGTCCCAAATATGAAAAAGATAGATGATGAAACGTTTTCTCTGGGCGAACAAGTGAATAATCCAATGAAAGGTAGATAAAATATGAAAAGAAAATTGGGTTTGGCCACAGTTATTATACTTACAGGAACAGAAATGCACGCCCTTTGTATATTTACATAACATTATTTTAAAATTGCAAAGACTTAGTACAGTAGTATTTTAAAATTAAACAATATATGTTAATTAAATATATACAATTTTATTATATAAATTCTTTAATTATTGAAAAAAAGTATAGCAATAATAGATTATTTAGTAAAAACAACATTTCTGAACAATTATTAAAAATAAAAAAAATAAAAAAATACATTTATTAAAAATAAAAAAAATATAGTAAATATACCGTTACCTTTTATTTTGATAATTTTAATTAACTAATATTTAAACATTTTTATCTATCTAACAATATTAATAAAAATAAAATTGCATAGATTTACAAATGATCAAAGTAATCTGCATTGTTGTCTTTGGCGGCCATTTTTGCAATATTTTTATATCTATGAAGATCTACATCGCGTCCGTTGTTATTATGCATGTTTTTATTAGCATTGCTCATTTTTGAGTGTTCTTTAATTCCATTTTTGGTGACAGCGTTTTCTTCATTTCCCACTGTAGCAACTGCGCGTGATCCTAATGTTGCTTCCGACCCTCTAATATTAAATTTGGAACCATTTTTTTCAGTCAACGTGGATTTGTTATTCGAGTTATCATAGAATTCGTTATCTTCTTGATATTCATCTTTATGGTAAACTCTTCTAAAACCTTTTTTATTTTCTCCTTTATCTTGTGTTTTATTCACTTCGAAATTAATGTCTTTGTTATGTCCTTCTGACCCAAATTTATTTATAAAGGAATCTATGAAATCTTTGAATCCTCGATAATTTTGTCCATGATAGTTATATCCCGATTTATCATTTTCTATTAAGGTATCTCTAAGCGCTTTGTCGCTTTGATTCCTTATTTTATCGTAACTCTTTTCTACAGCTGATGATTTGTCATCAGCATTATAACTATTTTGTTCATTATAATCTCTATAAGTACGTGGTGTTTGTCGTGGTTCATAAGATTCAAGACGCCGTACTCGTCTATTATCATAAGTATCTTTATACGGAATTGAATGATCAAAATCTGTATTCCAATTGAGTCCTTTAAGTGTCACAGGGTCTTCCTCATTAGTTCTATCAAAGTAATCGTCAAGCATGTATGAAAAGAATGGTTGATTTCCATACATAGGATTGTCATCCTCTCTTTCTCTATATTTTTCAGAGCCTGTACCTTGATACGTTCGATGAATGTCGTTTTCATGATCTTCATGAGCAGGAATAACTTTTTTAATAATATCGTTGATAAAACGTTTATCTTTTGCTTTTGCACTTTCAGTATCATAGTTCATGCTATAGTCATATGAGTTTCGATATGAATAGGGCCAACCATCGTTTATATTTGGATCAGTTCTCAAGTCATCATCATCAACCTGATAGTCGGAGTTTCTGTTAAATCTCTTCGTTGCTTCGACATTAATTGAAGAAGGTTCAAGTGGCGATATAAAATTTTCTCCATTATTAACTAAATAACATTTCGATTTTGCTTTTTCATACGTTTTGTCTGACTCTCCATTTCCTTTTTTGAAACCATTACATTTTACATGATTTTCTGGTGGTACATTCTTCACGTTTTGGTGTGGAGTAACACTATTGTTGTGGGTGCTATCAAACATAGATAACACACTCGGGCCATCATTAGTTCGCTTATAATAATATCCAGTATGTATTGGAAGCGCATTTGAGCGAGTTTTCCTTGTCATGAAAACTTGATGTTGATATGTCCGCATTTCTGAATTAGCACTAAAGATGTAAAGTAAAATGATTGCTCGTCGCATTGCTTACTACATGAGGTGTGATAGCTAAGGCTGCCGACGAATACTGGCAGTCTTTTATCCAATCATGTTTGTATTTATTCTTTATAACTATGGACATTGTTCTTAAAGACAATAGACTCAATCAATAGAAAATAGTTTAGAAATATCCTCATTTCATTTTGCAATGCAATTGTGTTTTTTTGGATGCAAATATTTCGCAACGTTAATACAGAATAGCTTTACATATTAAAATAATGGTTATAAAAGAATAAACAAATCGTTATGCACAATTTTGTTATTTATAGTATTACTTTTAAGGGGTGATTAGTTTGATCCCCACCACGTCTATATATTATCAATACATAAAAAAACAGGTTTCATTCCATACATAAAAAATCGGTACAGACTATTATATTCTTAAGACTTTCCGATATTTTTAAATAGGTATCTGAATTCTGTAAAACTTGAAGATAAAATTATGTCAACAGCAGATCTCGAGTCTCAATGACATCATGTGGCTGAAGCATCACTTAAAAATCTCAAGTTTTATACTACAAAATCGGAAACGAATATATGATCATCTATCAAAATCTGAAATACGAGTACCTATAAAGTAATTTTAATAACACTTAATTTTAACATGGGTTTCTTATTATAACGCTATCTTTTACAAAAATCTCCACAATACCAGCATTTCCATTACAGATGTATTAGTGCTGCGATAGGTTGAAAAATTCGTAATATTGTTTTCAATGTTTATAATACCAAACAAGTAATCACATACTTAGCTTTGTTACCGTTATCAACCACTGAGTT
>JAOSYY010000012.1:9540478-9552008 GCA_025727935.1 Hebomoia glaucippe | reverse complement strand
ATTAATAATGTAAGCCAAAGCATGTAATTCTCAATACCATTGTTATCCTTAATCGTAGTAATAAGACTAAGCCTATAATTTTAAGTTTTATTTTCAGTTTACATTGTAAACACGAAATAAATAAAGAAAAGGAGGAGGAAGCCGACACGAAACGTATCAAATAACGTCTCTAGCGGCTCCTTCTCAAATTCATTGTCCAGTTACTGGTGTTAAATAATATCAGTTATCTACTTATGAGTATCATCCAAGTAGAACCACCTGTTTGGGAGCAAGAGCAAACAGGCGTACAGACAAAAACATATATAAATTCTGTTTGTATTATAAGCACCATTTAACACACTTATTTCCTGCTAAAAGGAATTTCCTATAAACGCGAAAGTTAGTAAGAATGTATGGATGCATTTTCACGCAAAAAGCCACTCGATAGATTTTTATCAAACTTTAGAATAATATAGCTTACATATCAGAATAACGCATAGGGCATAATTTATAAAAATGAAGTGTGAATTATTAAGAATATAACGATAAGTATCAAGTAAGCAGGAAAATCATCAACTATCTGCGAGCTATTGTATCCGTTGGAGTATGTTCTTAACCAATATACTGAACCATAAATACAATACAATAAAAATTAATAATTTATTGATCCTTATAACAAAATAGATACTTTATCGCGTCAGGTACTTAAAGTAGATAGATGTAGAACGCGAGTGAAGCTGCAGGCCAAAGCAAGTGTTTTAAACATTCAGATTATTTTAATATTGCCAACAGACTTCAATTTTTGTTGTATACATTATGATTTAAATAAAAACGGACGTTTTCTCCTGGCTTTGTAATTAGATAATCCGACAAGAGACACAGACAGTAAAATTAAGTGTTGTTTTTTCAATACAACAGTTAAGACCCGTCCTAATTGTTTTATTGAAAGTTAAGTTGACTTTCAAAGTTTTAGTAAAAACTGCCACTATCCTATATAGCTATCTATACAGACAAAAACCCAAGTTTAATTAATACTTTCAAATCGATCTATAATAAAAAACAAATTAGGTGAAAATCATCGAGTCAAATAAAGCAATATAGATTGTATGTTCTTATTTGGTATATTCGTTGTGGATGTGTTGCGAAACATAATCATTGCAATTTGCAATTGCGCAGTACATGTTAAGCTATATATTATTGTTATCTAAACAGCAAGATTTTTATTGATTCCGCTACGGACAAAAGGTTTTTAATCCGAATTGTAGATAGTACTTTTAACCATTTTTTTTAAGTAGTCACCGATAAACCGATGACTCTCTCTCGACCTGAATTTTATTTCCAGCATTTGTCACTCGTCCCTAATAAAATTCTTATCTTATTGTATTTTACATTATTTTTATTATTTAGTTAAATATACCAATAACAATAAATGTTTAAGTCAAACTTCAACTATATCGCGTGCTCATGTCTGTCTACTAAAGCAGACAGAAATAGAATAAAAAACCGTGTATACATTTCACCTTTCTTTTATGCTTTACGATAACACAAGCCGGCATGTAAAATTTTGTTGGGCATTTAAAGCAAAATAAAAACGGCAATATTTATACTCATACCGTTTTACGAAATCCTGCTATTAACCTAATTTCCATTTAAAATAGTCTAATTTGGCTTTGGAGCGTGAATTTTACTATATACATCACACATCGCTGCGGGAGAGATAATTTAAATTATCTTTTATATAGTCCCGTCTATATATAAAAATAATATTTAGATAATTGAGAAAATATTCCAGAAATACCCTCCAGCTCCCGACTCCATACTATTATTTCCGAAATATTAATTGAATGTATTTTCTTCGAAACGATGTATTATTACAGTTTCATTTTATACGAAAACTAAAAGCAGGTTAAAACTGACTTCATAGATATTTATTTATATCTTGTGTTAGTTACAAGAAAAGTTAATGAGCTTTGAATATAGTTCAGCACTAAAATTACACTTTTCATATTCATTTCTGATGGGTAATTTGTTGAGATATAATATTACTGCAAATGCAAATACCCATTTAAAAATAAGTGGATTTAAAATGATTTACTATTCAAAGTGATTTCCATATTACCGAAGGCACTTTTGAATGGGGTTTCTCTTCCTTGACCTCAGAATAAAACAATTCTTTGTTGGTGGATAAGTAGTTACAATAACAAGTGAAAATTATTTCTTTTCTCTTACACATTTTTATTGCAGCCATCTCATTAAATACTAACCACTCCACTTATTATATCAACTACATATAAACCACATTGATAATAGAAGTTTTGGAATAACCAAAACTTGCACCCAAATATGTACCATACAATAATCTACTTGAAATGTAAATTATATAGCATTTTTAAAGTTAATAATATTACAACAGATTAAGATAATAATATTACAACTTACATTGGCCATTATGGGTTGTATCACACTTTTCAGTTGGTGTCAGGCCCATGGCTGGTCTTGCACAAGCTTCATCACTATCAGCAAAAAATATGATAATTGATCTATTCCATCCATAAACAATAGTAATAATATTTCAATGGTCAAAAAGGCAGAGTGAATATTGTCTAACAAATAGCATAGATATTTTAAACTTGCTTTATTGGTATATGAACTTTGATGATACTGAATTGAATGAATAAATCTATAAGAGATTCACTACCCTAATCAAATACCATGCTGTTACTTAATTAGGGTAGGCCTAGCTAAATTAAGAGGTATCTTACCTTAACAATTTGTCCCTGTAGCATACAACTGTCCGTCGTTCATCACTCACACCTATAGAGAAGGTGGTGATTTCAGGTCTAGCCAATTGTTCTACACAGCGATGGATAAGAAATCGACGATAGTTGCTCACAGGTGGAAATACTAGCACACTGTAAAAACCAACTTCTATTACTTTGAGTATCTTTTGAATCATGGCAATGAAAACTTTACAGTAATAATATAACCGTACAGCTTAATTTATGTAAGATGTTCTTTTAAGTTACATATTAAAACTTTCTTGTTCATACCTATTTTTTAGCCATGACTTTTGTTTAAATTAAAATATTTACAAAAACATGTATAATTTAAAAATTATCATTTTATACATCATATAATATAATAAAATATAATAATTTATATTTTGATTCATATGCATCTTTTATACATGTTATTCTTATATCATATGTAAGAATGATATGCATAAAAGAAATTATGTGCATGTTTCATTTGTTATGTAAATTAAAATATTTATTGACAAAAACTATAAACATTTTATAAAACTATTCAGTTTCTATTTACAATTTATAACTAAACTATATCATGTATTTATAATAAATGTTAGAAATACTAATGTATTATTTATTATATTTTTACTTTAATAACATAATACAACTGTAAAATAAACTAAAATATAATAAAAACAGTAACAGAACCAATTTCTGCAAATACATTTTCTGTGGGATTCAAGTCTAAGCATACCTTAAATTTGATTGGGGCTATTAAGTGGTAGAGACTTTATAAGACAAAAAGCAATCAAATTTCGTACATAAACAAAGATTTAAAAAAAATATATACAGATTCTTCATATCAAATACAATTAATGAATCAATTACAAGACCTATTTAGAGTATTTAGAGTTCGTGATTTTTTACGATTACGAGTTATTAGCGTTCAAGGTGCCATCACGATTTGCTCTATTTGTTCGATACGTCCTACGTTCGCTGATTCATAACCTTGAAAGTATCATCGGCCTTTATTTTGCATGAAAGAATATTGTATTAAATTTGACTTTATTATATATGCGAGTATATTAATACGTTAATTATAAAAAATACCACTATGTGGCACTTGAAATGTTATAAATAAATAAATATTTACCTGTCAATTTTTTTTTCCGCAAGGAAACATTTTAAGTCTTCGCTGACATCTTCAATAAAATTATCGTCGGCAAGGTTCAAGAACCTTTCCACTGTTTTGGCACCCAGCTTGACGATTTACAGGAGGCTAACAAACATAAAGTGCACTTGCAAAACTAAAAACTAATATCCGTCCATTTTCAGCTTTGCGCGTTCACAAACACATGTAAAAAACACTTCACATCACGCAAGAAAAATTAAAAACAGTTTACATAGGGATGTTCGCGATTCATAAACGATTACAAATTGTATTATTAATATCGATTCTTCCTATCAAACAAAAATTCTGTAAAAATAACAATCCTTAAGTATAACATATCCATTTCACAAATGCTAAGAAATAAATGATAACTAATGAAAATATCCTTGTCGCTAAAGTTAGATTTCAAAAAAATTTCATTTCAAAATTGATTCTTCGTCTAATATTTGACCAAGTTATAAGATTTAAGAAAACATTCAAAATAAAAGTAATTTTTTATTAATTATTAAAATAAATCGATACTTCATCAAAATTTTTTAGTTAGAACATCACTAAAGTTTCGCTGTAGATACCATCTTCGTTTAAATGTTTACAGATTATATTTAATTTTGTACCATATATTTATGTTTATTGACGTCATTTTAAAATGATTTTCCGTAAAAATCTACAAATCAATAAATGTTTATAGAAGATTATCATATAACAAACTTTAGCGTTTTGTTTCAGCACAAACTTCGCTTAATGGGAAAAACTAGGAAATAATAATGTATTTTAACATCAATGAATTATACAAAAAGTCTCAAATTTACGTCTTGTAATTAAAATCGTTCTTATTCATTATTTTACAATAACATATACATATTTTATTCAAATCTTTTTACTTCAGTTGTCAATTGTCAAATATATTTTTTGAGTTTTGCTTTTGACACTGTGTTATATGTGACTTTGCGTTTGTATTGAATTGTTGATTTATTTTTGTTTTTCAATAATTTATTATTCAATACTAATGGTTTGGCACGCTCATTAAAATTAGGATGACAATGGAAAGAAGAATAAAGTTAAAAACACTAAACAGTCATATTACGTGTAAGATTTGTCGTGGATACTTTATTGACGCGACCACGGTTACTGAGTGTCTTCATACGTGTAAGTTATTATCTCTTTTCGTTATTGAGACACTAAAGTATTATTTCAAAATACAATAGCATATAGCAGTAGTAAAATTTTTAATCAATTATGTTTACACGAATATATCTTTTTTTAGTTTTCTAACTTAACCTTACCTCACATTATTATTTAGAATCCCGTATAAAGTATTGATTTTATTATATATGGTACTTATTACGTTACTTTTATACATTTGATTTTCTGTTTATCTATAATTCAACTATTCTTGGTAAAGATCTTTGTGTTGATGTGGCAATATAAGTCACCTAAATTATATTGGTTTTATTTGTGTAAATATAAATATATCAATATAGAAAATAAACGAAAATAGATATGCAAACTAGTATTTATATTTGTTGAAGTTACTTCTTATAATTTCAATAATACAATTTATTATTTTCAGTCTGCAAAAGTTGCTTAGTGAAGCACTTGGAGGAGAATAACACATGTCCAACATGCAACATTGTGATCCATCAGTCACATCCGCTACAGTATATCAGTTTCGACCGAACCATGCAAGACATTGTATACAAACTTGTGCCAGACCTACAGAATAGTGAGTTCTTAATAATGTTAGTTTTTGTAAGCATTATATTAAAGTCCTTAGGTTAGGACCAAAATTGATCTATTATGGATGTCTGATGTTTCATTAATAAATCAAGATCTTCAGAGCTAGTGCACTACAACCTTTAAGTCCTGTTAATAGAATCCAACATAATAATGCAATAACTTTTCTAAATAATATAAGGTAAAATAATTTTATTTATAACAAAACTTCAGATGAAATAAAGCGTGAACGTGATTTCTATCGCGCACGTGGTTTACCATGTCCAAAGGATGCGGCTCTGGCCGCAGACAAGCCTGGTGCTGGAGATGAGCCTGAACAACAAGATAATAGTGACTGTCATAGGAAAGATGAACAGGTATAATCATATATACATACATATACCCCTCTTTTACTTGTAGGGGTAAGCAAAGACTATGTTTGTGGTAAAATTTTTGCAATGAAAAAAAGGTATTTTAGTTGTACTAATTTTCGTTATACAAATAGAATAAATTTCAGGTGAATGTGTGTCTTGAATGCATATCAACATCACTCAGAACATTAAAGCGCAGTTTCATCAGATGTTCTGCGCAAGCTACCATAACTCATCTGAAGAAGTTTATAGCAAAGAAAATACTCAATGGAATAGAGAAATATAGAGATGTGAGTATAGTATTAGTCTGATTTTAGTTTATTATTTAGGATCACTATCTAAGTCCTTTAAGATTAACGCTACTGTAAGTATTAGTATAAAATATACATAGAAACCATTAAATATTATAAAATGTTCATTTCTCTATTGTTACCCATATATTATTAATAAAGAGTCATAAATGATTGTCATTGAAGCTTGATATCTGAAATTTCTACCTAGGCCTATGGAAAATTATAGAGCAGTAACCATTAAGATATTGATGTAACAATAAATGAAATAGCTATCTCAAAGTTTCATTCTAGTTATTTGTCTATTGACCTTGTGGTTAGTTGCTTATTTAACTATACTGCGGTTTTGATTCTCATTGGATTTGTCTATGGTATATAGTTTAAAATCAATTTATTATTAAGTTTAGACATCTTTCAAAAATCAAATAAGTGGGATGATATGATGTGGCTGTATACCTAATCTAAAACGCCTATTGCATGTCTGTTTTCAATCAAATAATTCATGAAGTAAATAGTGACCAAATATATACTAAAATAATAATGTTCTTTCCAGATTGATATATTATGTAATGATGAATTATTAGGTAAGGATCACACTTTGAAATTTGTTTATGTCACACGCTGGAGGTTCAGAGATCCACCACTTCGACTGCAGTATAGACCCAAGATAGACATTTAATGTATATAATTTAAGGTTACAGATTATAAAAATATAATATTTTCATTTTTATTATAATTTCAAACTAAGACTTGTGCACATATAGTTAAGTAACCTAGTTAATTTTCAAGTATAATTCTACTGTCAACATTTTATTTATATAATATGTTATTTTAATAACATTTTAAAATTTTATTGATCTAATAAAATCTGCAAATAGTTTTCTAATTTTATAGCTTAAAATTTTTAGGTTTCTGTGAATATATGATGTGAGAATTCTTCTGGAAAACAATGTTCTAGTAGGAATTTACAACAATACTATCCTAAAATATTGTAAATATAATATTTTTTTGTATCCCAAAATCATATTTTGGGTGTGCTATACATTCATAGAATTGAACTATATTTTCATAAAAAAATACATAAAACTAACCAAATGCCCGTTTTGTGTTGTCAATTTTTGATTTATTAATGTCGTTTTCCTTATAAATCTACATATTATTGTAAATAATATAATATTAAGGGGTGGCGACAGTCTATAATAATTTACCATCGGCTGTACCACCTTACTGATTATTCCATAAGATGTAAAAAATGATATACGATAAATTTTGTAAAAAGTAAAATATACTATTTTGTGTTATAGTATAGCTCACTATGCTTTAATTATTATCAATTGTCTTCATTTTAGTTTATTTTACCATTATTAGTTCAATATTGTTTTCTTTCTTGTTAATTTGTTTTAGTTACGTAAATATAAGTTTAACGTAACAAATAATTAATTATATTGTACATTATTCACTATAAATATATTAACTAAGAAAAATTTTAAACTTATTTAATTTGACGAATTTGTGGAATAAATATGATTCATATTTCGAGGCGAATATTTTGTTTCATTTGTAACTTACAGATAAATTGCTTAATTGTTTAATGACATTGTCTTGCAAATTGTTTCAAACGATCAGAAGATTGTACGAGTAGCTTGTCAGTAGCAAGTAAAATTATTTTTGTACCTGTTGAAGCATCGCAGTAAGGCGTCTCACATACAATAGCAATAGATCAATAAAATTAACGAAACCGTTCGAATTAATATTTTTACTGCATACCGCATCAAATAGTAACCTGAAAGGTATTATGCATACAGGGCGCGGGAAGCATATTCCACCAACAAATTTCAGCTCCCTCAAAGTGTTTTAAATCATTGCACAATTTGTCAATATTGCCTTAATATAGACCTATTAGGGATATTGGACAATACAGTACGTATGTGGAGTATCTAAATGTCGCACTTGAGCTTTAAATCACTCAACATGTTTATTATAAAAAATATTTTTACATATACTTAGTATGTTTTGAGCAGTATGGGTGGGTAGGCGTATCATTATATATATAAGAATGACAAAAACAACAAATTGAATCAATATTTATTTTTATTTAAATACAGTTTCAATGTCCGTTTAATAAATAATTTCATTGCGACATGTTAATATCACTAATTACATATTAAAATAGTTCAAACAGTAAAATTTTTCTAAATAAAAATCTTTCGAGCGCTCGCAAATAACTGCGATATCATTATTTCCGATTTTTAATTAAATAAAATTTATCCGCCGTATTTATGTGAACAACTTCAGATAAATAATCTCTCGGTTTGTACTCAAAATTGGATTACTCTTTCTAAATTAAATATGCCTTAAAACTGAATTTTTACAGCTGAGAATACAGTGTCAGTTCAGCATAAAAATATTTCGGATAATTTCAAAATCTTTGCAAATTTTTATATCAAAGTATGAATTTATTATCAAAAGTTTTCTTAGTTTTAAATTTCAAAAGTAGTTACGCTTCAGATTTGAGATTGGGGTCGCTCGCACCGGACTTAATATCAAACACGGCAATACTCTGATTCCTTTGCGGCAATACGATCTTATACTGATCTGAATTTGGCAACGGATCATTCGGTTTGGCATGATCCTTCCGAAAGTGTCGACTCAAATGACTCGTTTGTGTGAATTTACGATCGCATATTTTACACTGATAACGTTTTTCCCCAGTGTGGACAACTTTATGTTGTTTTAACGCTGATGATGTATAAAACTTTTTACCACATTCGCAGGAGTAGTCTCTCTGACCCCGATGTCGTTTCACGTGAACGTTAAACGAACTGCACGTTATGAATCCTCGATTACAGTATTTGCACGTATACCTGAAAAAAAAAATGAAGTAAGCCGAGTTTTTTTGATCATACATGGTTAATGCATTATTGATCCTTAGCATAAAACCACGTAATTAAAAAATACAGCCGTGAAAACTAGCATTACTTAATATTAATAATAAATGTTATTTTATATTCGCTATATGACTTCAACAAAGTCTTTCCCATTTTGCTTATACTTTTGACTGAAGTGATATTAAAAATTAAACGACATGTGAACTTATAGACCAACCATCACATCACTCTTTCTATACGCATATTCATTAATTTATCATGTCTTACTCTATACAATAATTATTTATCTTTATATAAAGAAATATCTCAATATTCACTAGTAAAAACCTAATAACTAAACAATAACTAAAATTACCTGAATTCTCTATTATGTATCCGCACATGTATGGAGAGGTTGCCAGACGTCGCAAATGTTTTGTCACAAAGTTGGCAAGAATACGGTTTTTCCCCATTGTGAACTCTCTGGTGAACTTTTAAATCAGCTTTCATAACGAAACCTGACATACATAAATAACATAATCTATACAAATAATTAATCAGTAACAGAGTGTCTGTACGTTCATTGAATTTCTGCACATACCATTGTAGTATAGGCGATTAGAACAGAGCGAAAAAAAAAAAGTTTACCGTTTTTATCGCTCTGTATGTACAGTTTAATCACTGAAGGTACTCAAAAAATTCTGTTGCGATTTTTGCAAGTAGATTAAGCGTTTTTTAAAAGATAACATATTCTTTGATTAAGTTATGATAAAAATTAATATGATAAATAACAGAAACGGTGGACAAAATCGACATTAACGTGAGCGATTATTAGTAATGCTAGTTATGTATAAATTGATATTTAAACTATTCCCAAAAAACTCGATTAATCATCTAAAACATTACATAGCAAAATAAAATACTAACCTTTGCCACAATCTTGACACAGGTAGGTTTTATCACCGCTATGCCTCTTCATGTGTGTCCCCAACTGAGCGCTTTGTACGAAACTTTTGAAACATATCTTGCAATCGTATAGCTTTTCACCTGTAAGAACACAATCTCATCATTTTCTGTTGGTATATAATAATTTTTAATATAAATAGCGTATGTTATGTCCTTACCAGTGTGTACCCTTATATGATGGACAAGTGTTGTTTTTTTTCGAAATTGTTTAGGACAATATTCACAGTGATAAGGTGTTTCTCCAGTATGTAGTCTTTTGTGTTGAAACAGACCGCTATGACCTCTATAAAATATAAATGTATACTTTTATATAGTACAGTAGAGTAGTACTGAAATCTCACCTACACAGACATAGTTAAGAATCATTCTTTAACAATCAATGCATTGCTTGATTTTAACTGATAATATTGTGATACAAATCTGAATGGAAAAGGAGCTCTAATATGCCTGATAAAAATCTACCAACTGACCTGACAAATATTAATTTGCCCTATCAATTATGGGGTTGGTGTTAGAAGGGTTCAAATTTAGGGTTGTTTTTAATGCCCAATTCATTGTTCAACAAATAAAAGATACATTTTTTTGGCTGGATCACCCATATCAGTTAATGGTATGAAAATAAATTATGATAGGTTTTCAGACTTAATTGATAATATAATTTTATAAAAATAGGTCAAGTGGTTTCAGAGGTGTCTTCTAACAAATATTGTGACAACAGAATTTTATATATTTAGTATAAAAAAAACTTTTACTGAAATACTCACTTAAAGGAGGCAGGGCATTCTGTACATTTAAAAGGCCTGAGGTCTGTGTGAATAATTTTATGAGAATTGAGATTACTTTTTGAGCTTAATATTTTTCCGCAAACATCACATTGATGAGGTAGCTTGCTACTTGGTACTGGAGGCTCTTCATTTTCAAGATGTACTGAAAATTACATATATGTATATGATTAGAACTCTGAAATTTATAATTGGAAAATGTATCTGATCATACTATGTCCATTCAATTTTACACAGTGTAAGATTTAGAGCATGCACCTTTACCTTTTTTCTTTCTTCCTCTCTTTTTCTTAATAACTATATCTGTGCTCGACTCTGAAATATCATTTTTTTAATTAAAATAATATTCAGACTACTAAATATTTAATAAGGAAGACTTGGGCATATGGTTGGCCATAGATCTGACAGTTAGGATTTAGAGTGTTTTTAAATTAAGTAATACCCACACCTTCTGCTGTTTTATAACTGATAAGCAAATTGTCATCATCAGCATTCCAGCTGTCATTTTCATCATTATTGAAGCTTGGAGGTTCTAAAAAAAATGAACAGCAATGCTTATAAAATGCCAAAAATGTACATTACTCTACAAGTCTACAGCTACTGGTAACCTATCTTTATTAATACATAATTGAATTGTGGATACA
>JAOSYY010000012.1:9512876-9540378 GCA_025727935.1 Hebomoia glaucippe | reverse complement strand
AAAAATGTACATTACTCTACAAGTCTACAGCTACTGGTAACCTATCTTTATTAATACATAATTGAATTGTGGATACAAACCTAACAATTTTAACATTTGGAAATAAAACTAAAGAAACAATTTTATGGGTTTCAATGGATTTGTGTGAACAGTGAAATTTCTGTCAAAACTGTTTCTAGTGTATAGTAACTGGAACAAACAGTCAGATGGACAACAAAATTATATGAATTATGTACCCTATATATTTTAATTTACATTTAGTAAACCATGATTATTTTACAAGTAGGCCCTTAAATATATATGATACAATTACACCTCACCTGATTTTATATAATCTACTCTCTTTTCAAATATGAGATTTAATGAATCTTTGGAATCAAGCTTGGTATCCTCCTCATCTTTTACATTGGAATAATTGTCGTTATCTAAAGTTTTTGTAACAAAATCTTTTTCGTTTCCATTGATAGAAACAGTATCAACATCAGATCCACTTTCATCAATATTTGTTAGTATATCTTTCAATATTTTCTCACTAGTGTCACACTGGATAGTGAAATCGTACGTTCTTTTTAATTGCCGAAAACAATCTTTGCAAATTAAAGGTGGTAATCCGTCGCCTTGAACGGGCTGTAATCATCAATTACAATTTAACAAGAATTCTTATTATAGTAGTTAATAAAAATAAAAGCCTCGATTAATATAGCTTACCTTAACTTTTGTGCAATCTGATAACATTTGTGTACACGATACATTTCGTTTTGAATAAAAAACGCTGAAGATATTAAAAGACACTTTGTTTTGTTCGAGACATATTCTACACATATTATTAAAGTCTGTCACAGTGATTTTCATATTTAATTGATTAAGAAATTGTAAACCAAAAACTTTAAGGTAATATCAGAATACTTTTACTTGATAATTCTCAAATTGCGAGTGATAAAATTGCTTGCAACAACACAACATATTTGTATATAGTATATAGGTACATAAAAGATAGAAGTATACATTACAATCTGAACATAGCACAGACTATACTATGGTAACGAAAGAGCTACAAAAAATATGATGAATTTGATTACTTGTTAAGTTAATGAGAAATGGTTTTACTTCTTACTTAAGAGTGGAACAGACACAGAAATATATTTACCCCATATACCAGTCTCTATGTATGGGAAAACATGAGAAAATATCCGTTTAGTTAAAATCTAAATGTCAAGTTTATATCTTAGATGTCAAATGTCAATATTAACTTTGTCAAAACAATATTATTAGGCATTATATAGGGAAGACTTTCGTTTTAAAATAGATTGAATATTGTTTAGTATTTTAAACTCTATAAAAATATATAGAGGTGTGGTGGTATTAAACCTTAATTGTTTTGCCTATATAACAAAAATATTATGTCTGCATTACAAAAAAGTATAATGAAAAGCAAATTACCACCAAGAATGCCACGAACTTCAGGTGTATCAAAGTAAGAATTAATAGTTTTTTCAATGCTTATATTCTAAATTCTTCAAATTATCTAAATCTTATACATTAAAATTACTTCCTTTATTACTATAATATTTTATCATCATGAATTAAAGAAACTAATTATGTATATATCGGCAATAAGTATACATTTTTTAAATTCACTACCTTTTATTACTTTTTTTTAACTGCAATGAGATGGTATAGTAAATAAACAATGTTTATTACTTTAGCTTTTCTCACATTTGTAGCCAAAAGCATTACTCATTTGTAACCAGATCACATTGTATTGTATATTGCACAAATATATTTTCAGTTTTATGGTAGCTAAATATAATATCTACTAAATATTTACCCTTAAATAAAAAACTGAAAAGAAAATGTTTTCTATGATATTTTCCTTGTAAAGAGTATTTTTATGTTTAAACCTTCATATTTAATTTAGGTTGGCTCCATTTGGAGGGGCTCGTAAACGCAACTATGCTCCTGTACCATGGAAACAATATTTTGAGAAATCTGTAGACTTGGAGACAGAAGGTGGATTGTTTAGAGTGTACTTATCACCGGAACCAGATCATCCACAGAGACCGAGGATTATTACATTACATGGTGGAGGATATTCTGGACTTAGTTGGGCTCTTTTTACAGTAGGTACAGCTTTTACTTAATTTATTTTCCTGTACATCACCTTGAAATTTTTATATAAATAACTGTAAATCGTATAATTCACTGTAACTTCTCCATTTATTTCATTACAAAACAGTCTATTATATATTTAAAATAACTTTTTTTTCTAATAGAATGTCTCTATATATGCATTTCAATGCTTTTTCTTATCAGGAAGAAATAACAAATATGATCCATTGTCAAGTTGTGTCTTTGGATATTCGTGGTCATGGAGAAACACAAGCTAAGAATCCAGATGATTTGAGCATTGAGACACTTATAAAGTAAGTACATTATTCAATTTATTTAAGAATTTTTAATTTTAAACTATGGTTTCAATATCTGAGAATGCTTGGGTATGGATTTGCAAAGAATCTTGTTAAATAATAGGCTTGTATCCATAATAATTAGACTTCTATATAAGTTTGATCATAAACAGCCACATAATTTATAAATAATTATTACATTAACTATATATAAATAAAAATTATTATCTAATTAATGTGATGATATTAATGGTTGTATTGTTTACTATTTAGAGATGTAGAACAGGTGCTCCACAAGTTATATGGTGAAGATGAGTTGCCACCACTTATACTTCTTGGTCACTCAATGGGGGGTGCTATAGCGGTGCAAGCTGCGCACCTGCCATCTCTGGAGCCCTATATACATGGTGTTGCTGTTATTGACGTTGTTGAAGGTAAGTTAAAAAATCGTCTGTTTTCTAGATCTTTGAAAAAATATTTCTCAGTTTTCTTTTTTCTTCTAAACCAAACAGTATTTCCTCTATAATTTAGATATCACAAAGGGAAACTTGTAAGCAGTTTATTCATGTTTTATTTTGTTTTTATATACAATTTCATTAGTTTTTAGTAAATGACATGTACAAGTACTTCCGGTGCAAGTCATGTATTACATAATAAGTATCTGTATAAATGATAAATATAGTCAACAATAGAATGGACGGATAGTTTCATGATAAGTCCTAAGCCTTGGTAAAAGTACAGGACAAAAATTTATTTGATTTTTTTAATTTAATTTGAGGTCAAAGTAATATTTGTAAAGAAATGAAATGGTTTCCAGGAACTGCGATGGACGCGTTAGCTAGTATGCAGAGCTTCCTTCGCGGTAGACCGACACATTTCAAAAGTATTGAACATGCTATAGAATGGTGGTAAGGACTGTATTATATACTCAGAGTTAATTAAAGCACAAATTGCTTAAAATAAAAATATTTGTAACAATCAAACATAAATGCTCAAAACTACCAGATAAACTTTGTATTTCATATCTTATTTAAACGCTCATCTCTCATTTTAAAAATTTAATTTATTCTTAATTTTTTAATGTGTTCCTTTTAATGTCCTTCTATATTATAAATAATGCTATATTCATAATTTTTTCTAATTGATAGTGATATATTCCAGTGTCAGAAGCGGTCAAGTCAGAAATGTTGACTCAGCAAAGGTGTCTATGCCAAGCCAGATTGTCAAGTGAGTGTTTGCACCTTTGATTACTCGTACCTATTAAACATAGACCGCATTTTAATTCGGTTATTAGAAACTTTCTTTAAAAAGAAAAATATATATGGAATATTTTGTACGAGTTGAGAATTTTGAGAGTTGCAGAGTATTAAAGTTGTTAGAAATTTTTCTTTTGTTAAAGTGAAGTGTTAAATGTGCTAAATCCTAGAGTTGTATTAAATGATTATTTAATATCAAAAGTATATAACAATTAAATTATAGGTGATTTTACATAGTGTAGGGAGATAAACAAGCATACAGTTTACTTAGCGCTGAGCGATTCCTGACACTTATGGACATCTCCAAGACCACTATATTAGATGTGTTAAAGTATATTTTTTAAGGTTAATAAGGTGATTTGATTTAAAATGATTCCAGCTGTTTGACAAACCAGTTGGCAATAAATGAAGTCGAGTCGTACGTGAGTCCTGACATCACAGACGTTGCAACTGAGCCTTGCGCACGCGCTGACGTCATCCTAGAGGAAGAACCGGATGGCGAGGCGGTTGGAGATGGCTTCGTCAGACCTACGCCCCTTAGCACCGCGGCCACGATGAGGTTAATCACATTTTTGTAAAATTCACTAAAAATCATTGTGGTTGCTTTAAGCAACCGCTATCTACAGTCAGAGACGGATTCGAGATCCGACCGGGACGCTAATTTAATTTTAAAAATTGTGATTTATCTTCTGCCTCAATTGTAGGCTGCTTGTAATCAGGCTATTGTACGAAACAGGTATTTCGGATATTAAATAGGTAACGGGATTTCTAACAAATGAAATTATTATTAAATCTTCGAGAATTAATAAACATATAAGTGTATCCTAGGTACCGTTGGCGAGTGGATCTTTCTAAGACAGAACAGCATTGGTCAGGATGGTTCTCTGGACTCTCGCAGGCGTTCCTTTCAACTCGAGCACCTCGTCTCTTACTACTCGCCTCCGTGGATGGTCTTGACCGAGAGTTGACCGTTGGACAGATGCAAGGTGATTACCAAAAGAATGTATATTTAAAAAAGGCTAACCAACTAAATACATAGTACAAAGAAACTAATACAAATAACATATAATAATATATAATAGAAAATCCTAAGGTAAGATGAGGACATTGATGTTTTTAAAAATAATATTCTTTTTTAGAGCTAACCATTATTTATGACGAGTAACATGCATAGAAAGATTTGAATATTAAAAATAATACCAATATCAAACCAAGTAAGAATCGCAGCTACAAGGCGTTCTTCCGCTAGAGCAAGGCCAATCAAAATTGTCTTTTAAATATATAGAAAATTTCAAGACTATATGTGTATTTTCTCATAATGGAGCAATTTTTTTATCCCTACAAAAATAAAAAAGGCATATCAAGCCTTCGCTGAAGCTCTCAAATAAAATTTCTCCCCAATATATTATGTAATTTGCATATTACATAATTGCTGTTCACATCATAAATAAATATTACTTCTAGTTAAGAGGCTTATTAGGATGTATATATTGTGATCATATCTACAGTATAACGTAAATAATTTCTATGATGAATTAAAACAAAATTAAAAGATATAAAAAAGAAAATGTATAACAGATATTTAAAATTTCAGGCAGGTTTCAAATGCAAGTACTGACAAGATGCGGTCACGCGGTACACGAGGACTCGCCGGGTGAAGTGAGGCTACATTTATACTATTTTAAGATTTCCATTAGCCACAGAAGTACTGTAGAGATTTTTTTTCATACGATAGGAAGGCAAACGAGCATACAATTCACTTATACTAAACGATTCCTGTCACCCATGGACACCTCCAAGATGGGTAGATCTAGAAGAAGCTTTGCCAATCTTAAGGCCTCAGCCATATTTAAATAATTTGGTATTTTTAGGGCGTTTAACTGCGGCCTTACCTATTTTTATTTCGAGTATTCGGAAATTTATAGACTGAAATTGAAACGCGCAGAGCACTTCTTGACTTTTCTATCTATGGAGAGATACACAATCGGCGTTCACAGACACGTAAAACCAAAGTATTCAGATAATTGTAGTTCACTAAAACAATGCTCATGTCCTTACTAATACCCGGTAAAATCGGTGACACCAGTTTTTATTCCTCCGTTTGTTTTGCTAGCCAAGAATTATGGGAGTATACAAAGAGTTTAAGCACATAATTATATATAATGTGTTATATTATCTATTTGCTGTATATGCATATGCCTGATGATTGAGTCATATTTGAAAATAGTAAATACTGGTTTTATGATCAGTGATCAGTTTATGTGTAACGGTATTACATACATGTGTATATTTCTAGGTGGGACGTGTACTGGCTTCGTTCTTACTGCGACATCGCCTCACCGAGCCCACAGACATGGGGGAGCAAATGCATCTCGTCTCTGCACCCGGATGTTAGATAACACTAACCTGAATTCCTGTTAAATCATTTTGCCCCTCAAGAAACACCAGAGAAGATTACTAAAAACAATAAAATCTAATAGAGAAAATGGTTAAATATAAGTTTATTTATAGATAATTTAATTTTCTGCACGAATGGAAAGGAATGAACTATTTTAAGATTTTCTTTAAGACCCGGATTTCAAGAAAATACGGATTGTAAATTTGAATTTAGTTTTGAGATGTTGCAGTTTATTTTCTAATCTTGTGAATTTGGAGAGGGCAAGGTGTTTGTAAAATAGTTTTTAAACGATGCAAAGATGTACGAACCGTTTTGGTCTTTTGTAAGTAAACGTGTTGTAAAAAAATCTATTATTGATAAAAAGAAAGCATTTTCATATATTCTCGAATTATAGTCTACGCAGTTCGTACTGAGAATATTTTTATAATTTCAACTGTGCATTACCTAAAATTTCCGACGTCAGTTATTTAGGGCGAGTTTAGTACATAGATATATTTGACAGTAAGTTGCTAAGACTGTTGTGAAAATTAATAATAGTATAAATTTTGTCTATAATTACTTAGTCATACTCGGAAGTTGTCTATATCTACGCAATCGTTAGAATTTCAAGTCTCAACTAAGTCTTTACAGTCACGCCTTTTTCCCGTAGGGGTAGGCAGTGACTGTGACCTGTTACTTATCTTAGTGTTTTAACCATCCAAAAACAAATGTACGTATTTGTCTTACAATGACTTATTAAGCGAAAGTAATTCCAAAATTGTCTTAAATATAATCCAATCGGCATTTGCATAGGATTCATTTTGCAGTGTTTATCTGACAGTGACGGATGTCAAACGTTTACGAAATTCTACTATAGCGTATTACGTTAGTTTGTCTATAGTCTATAGTAATTTATAGTAACGTTCATTAGATAAAAAAGTTTTCATATTAATACATCAATCAAATAACGTCACGTCTTGTAACTCCGGCAATTTTTTATGTACTGAGTTTTGCAATTGATTGTAGATGATATTCCAATAAAAGAAAAAGAGCAACATATTTAGTATATATGTGTTATTACAAAATTGAAGCAACGATTGTAGTTGACAAAAAATGACCTGATGAGTCTGGCTATTACTAATGTATTTTAAAATTAATAGTTTTCTGCTTATCCGATTTCTGGATTTACACAAATCTTTAAACAGTTAGGTTAGTAGATGAGAATAATTCTTATCGAAGGTTTCCTTTGCCGTCCAGTATTTATTTTCTTCATGCAACAGATAAGTTATAGTTGAGTTATGTAATATAAATATTTATTCTAGTTTGTGATCGTTTATTTGCTAAATTAATAAAAAATATATCTAAAAGCGTTTTTCTATATGAAGTTTAAACATTTAGACAATGATTAAGTATAGAGTGCGACTTGAGTCACGTCTTGGCATCTAAGGAATAATTGTGGAAGATGAAGTTCTCAAGATTTTATTAAAATGTAATTTTATACGTACTTAAGAACTGATCAAAAGTTCTGATAATTGATAAAGATTATTTTGAATATTGTAATTTATTTCATCAATAATTATATAAATTTAAATTATATAGAATGAATAAAAACGTGGCGTAATAATTATATTATGTATCCTGATGTGTCAAATAGTACAGTGCATAGTTTACCAGCTCATACCTATCTGATATTGACATTTTGCTAAATGTAGTTTAATGATTTATTAAAAATTTGCTGTGGTTCGGGTAATAATTGCTGTCTTTTGTTATTTTGAGATTTTATTATTATGGTAATTTAATTTATCATAATTAGAAGCTAAGCGTACATATTTTGATCCATGTCATAATGTACGAGTATAGAAGGCTCCCTTTTTAACTTAAAATCCTATACGTATTGAGGCAAATAGTTAATAGTTTACCGAGTACAAAGGCTTACTTCTCAGCCGCTTGGTGTCCCTTTATTTTAGTTTGTATGGAAAAATAGGTTCAGCTGAATGTCTTAATGAATCGTAGATAAGTCGATTCTTGAACATTATGCTGTATTTGTAAACTTTATAAATTAAGTGCAGTGAATAAAGAATTTCAATTTATTTATGTAAAAAATGTTATAAATAAAGTACTACTTACGCATAATCGTGTTTTTTTGTATAAAAATTTAATTACATATTACTTTGTCGTCGACGCCAGCAAGGCCAGCGAGATGTCAATTTAATTGTAAAAAAACTAACTCACTACTTTTTCTTAAGATAGTGACAGATTAATTTCTTTACTTTCTCTCACATGTAATTTCGTTTACAATGACTTTTCATAATTTTATGAAAATGTTTATTCTGTGTAATTTTTGATTCTGTGATCCTGTTGTAATTCAACTAGGAGTTGAATCGATCATATTAATTGTATGGTTAAAATGTTAAAATTATTTTAATATTCTTAGTAAAAGCATAAAAATACTAAGTATGAAAAATAACTCAAGTCAAAAGGCATAATAATTTATTAGGAATCATTGTTCTTAAAAAATACAAAATCACTGAATTTTAATACATGTACGAGTGTGACTAGTTTTATAATGACTGTAATACTGAAGATACAACCAGCAAATTACATTTTCTTTAAGTACTAAAACTGAATTCATAAATTAAAGAAAGTTACAAAAAGAAATAATAAACTTATCATCGCCTGAGAATATTAAATAATCACAAATAAATTTTATTTATTAGTAATCAAAAAATACACTATAATTAAAAAAATCTCACTGAAATGGTAAACAAAACAACCCTTAAACTACGAAACTTTTTATAACTAAAAATATTCGTTTTATATTGAATATTGTAACACAATACAATATATTTTATAATAAATAAAGTTTAAATATAAGTGCATTTATATATTTTTTTATGTTAGTTAAGGCAAAGTTAACAATCCTAGTCAAAAACGATAATTATTAATAACATCTTTATATCTAAATACATTGATTAAATATATTACACAAAAATTATTATAACATGAGATCGAAATTAATTCGACTTGATATTTTACAGCCAGTGTTTGTATTCAAGAAACTTTTAAATTATCATACATTTTTATTCAAGTAATCAAATTGAATTAATAAATTTGATTTATAGATAAATAAATCAATGTTTGAATGTATGTAATATAATAAATAACGTAATAAGAGTGTATCAGGTACCTACGTTCCTATTTTAACTCGAAAGAGTTGCTGTGCGTATGCATAACTACGCGAACAAAGTCGCCCTGACCAACTAGTATAAAACAATAATCCAAACTACATAATGTATTTCGGATGTATATAATATATTTTTAAGTAGATCTAATGATGGCGTGTTTTATCGTGCTTGATACATAAAACGTTTACTCGTAATAGTGTGCATTTTTTTAGTATAAAGTAAAAATGTCTATCAACAATTGTAAATTAATCTAATGGATAAGTAATGACAGTTCCTTAAATTGCATATTGAAATGGCATAACTTTGGCAAGGTTTACAGTATGAGGGAGAAAGTTTTTAACAAATGTGTAAATGCTTCCTTGATGCGACGTAGTTTTTTATTATTACACTTTCAATTACATCGTGTTTTATAATGTTTTCTCATAATGTGTAAAATAGAAATTATTGTTCACATACTGAGAACTGCTCTAATTTATAATAACAATTTGTCTAATAGATTAATTTTATGAATATTTCATTAATACATGTTATATTTCTTTTACTTAAAATAAAGATTGTTTTTGGTTTTTTCGTACTTAATGGCGATTTGTGCTAGGCACAAATGTAAACAATTTTTCTAGACGGCGCTCTTCATTTCTTGCTTGACGCATGATTTGAATGCTTCCCAACCTTCGTTCTTGGCGTAAGACTGAAATATGTATAATGTTAAGCAAAATCTGAATACATATATCTAAATCAAAAAAAAGTGAACCTATTTCAAAAGATCACATTTACTACGCTACATTGTTGTGGACTATAGTGTCAACTACTTTATATATATATTACTTTCCCTACTAGATTACTAGAACCATTAAAGTAGAGATACAAATAAACATTTCGTATGTATCTGCATAAAAGTACAGATATTCTTCTTCATAACGTATATGAACATAAATGCCACATAGATACTAGATTCAATAATCTATGTCTATGTGTTGAAGGTGAAAAGTTCGAATCCCAAGAAAACCAAGTAAAAAAATCGTCGGATGAGTATATCACAGAAGGTTCATTACCTCTGAATTCAGAAAATTGGCCATTGGCTATCGCTTTGAAACTTAATATTAATATTTGAGACTGATATATCTACCTTGAATCCTCGATGCAATCGATCCTTCATGATAGCAATGAATTCCTTGTAGCTGAGCAGACCATCACCATCAGCGTCAAAAATCGCAAAAACAGTGCTCACCAGATGCTCAGACTGGGCAATGCCCGTACAAATTTTCACAGCGCGATGAAATTCATCTGACAATCATTATCAATATTTATACCTTTTTTATTTTTTTCTAATAAGCCGATCTTTATACGGTGTTACATATTTAAAAAAATACACTATAAGATTACAACCGCGTTATTTACAATAATTTTAGTAATCCTATATTCAAAACTAAAATAATTGGAATGTTTTTTATTGAAATAAAACCATAGTACATATTGAATACGATTTGTTGGTAAAGGTACACATGTAACTTGATTTACACACCTTTAGATATAGGATGGTCAGCGAGTGTATACATCCTCATGGCGATAGTGAAGTCCTCCAGGTTGTTAAGGAACTGGCAGAATGTCTTGAACTCGTGGAAGGTGATGCCCTGCCCGTACTTAACACGATCCAGCAGACGATCCAAGTACATATCGTATTCATCAGTGTCGAGGTAAGTGTAGCGAAGGAGAATTTTCGCAAAGTCAACTTCAGATATCGTTTCGTGACCTATATTGAGATTGGCTACTCTTAAAAGACTTCATAATTGTGTACTAACTTTTGGCAAAGTTTATTTATTAACTAATATTAATTAATAGAAGCTACAATATCAACGAATTGTTCATATAAAATGTCGGCATCGCTTCATTTATTTGCGAGCACTTCTGTACATAAACTTTAAATATGTGTTTGTTCTACATCAGCCCTTAAAAAAATATAAATAAACCTTTAGAGAACTCATGAAATTCCAGTTCCAACACTTCCGTTTGCAAGTTCTCCATGAATTGACGGAACCCTTCGAATTTCAGGTCGCTGTTGCCCTTCTTTCCGAAGAAGTGGATCTGTATAAAAAATCCAAACTTACCATAGATATATACTTATAAACCTAGACCGATTATGATAAACTGTGGTATAAAGATAGAAAATATCATGGGGAACATTATTTTTTGTAGGGCTACTTTTGGTCGCAGTGATAAGAAATTTGTATTTGAAGCTCAATGACACTAAATTAGCGCTATGAGTTTCCGCGAAAAAGTGATATAACAATCACTTTGACCCCAACTATCAATATCAAAATTCATCACAATCTTTTTAACAGTTAATGCGTGAAATTGTCATAAACAAAGAAACTTAGTTTCACATTCATAATATTAGTTAGGATATCATTTCAAATATTTTTTTTGGTAGACACAAACCTGAAGCATAGTATCAACATTGTGCCTCCGCTGAAGGCCTTGATCGTCGTTGATAAATGTTTCCTGAGGCTCCCCTTTGCCTTCTTCCGTCTTTCCTTTCACTTTACTTTCGTCCTCTGTCATACCGCGCTTGTCACGCCACGCGAAGCTAAAAATTTTCTCCATCTGTAAGTATTAACATGATTTGTTATATGATTTCTGTAATAAAATAGATTATAATAGAATCGGATTAAATTTGGACTCATATTAAAAAGGTCATTTTGCCATTTATTACATACAAGTGACACAACTGATATCCTCTGCGATTTTCATACATGAAATGTGGAGTAGGGAATCCTTGAACGATAAAAGAAATTTTCATATATGATACATGAATTTTAGAAACACAAACACAAAATTTAGACTATTTGTATCGTATAACGTAATATTTATATTTTAAGGATTATTAAGAAGATGTAACATAGACTTAAAGAGAGTAAATAAACAAAAAATAATAGAAAAAGATTGAATAGTGGAAAGATATGTTATTAAAATACAAAGACTACAAAAGATTAACAATATGAAGGAAAAAATTTAAATTTTGAACTCAACACTAATGTTTTATCTCGTACTTACCAGGAATTAATAGCACACATTAAAATTACTAAGAAATAGTAGAAGAGAAAAATTAACGATGCTCTAGGGTTTTATCACTTTTTCAAATATCGAATACGAAACTCACTTGATGTTAAGTGACACTTTAGTAAACAGTAATTATTCAATGATGCACTGTCAGACTATTTTATAGTGTTTATTTAGAAATGCATAACTAACAACCGATTCGCACATTTTTGTAAGGAATGACTGTCATTTCAACTTTTAGTGGTTTTTATTTTAATCAGGTAAATTTGTTTCAACATTTCCACGTTAAAAATCACCAGAAATATTAATAAAGTGATTATAACATTTATTAGGACCACACCTTTTACTTACCAGTACACAAATGGCCCCGAATAACATGACACAAAAACATTATTAACACAAACTATTATCGCCTTATTAGATCTAAAACTAAAACTAACCAATAATTATATCACTTCCAAAGTATTATTAACATTAGATAAAATTTTTAATATAAATAAGTCTATACATTAGATCAAAATATTAATATAAATAAGTCTATATGAATAATTTTACAACAAAGTAGACGTCCAAAAAACGTTACACATACGTAATATATTTTCTTCATGACAAAAACGTTCAAATAAAACAATTTAAAACTATTAAAACGCTGACAGCAGATAGCTGACATTGACATTTGACAAGCTGTTAAAAAATATTCTAAAGAGGTTTAATTTAAAGTGATGCGATTCGTGTAAAAGACAATATTAAGCACATATACATTATTATAGAAACCCCCAAAACCTGTTTTTTTATAAAATAGCTAAACTTTTTAAAATTTAGCATATTAACGCCTTAGGTGTTGACAACATAGGCCTAAAAGTTTGGCAAAAGGGCAGGTTACTGTTAGTTTATGTAAATTTTATCGGTTTGCCAATGGTCAAATATAGACGGCGGCTTGAGACATTAGCTGGTCTAAGTTCCGTTTTCCAATACGGAACTTAGACCAGATTTTTGATATGATTGTGCATAACAACTTGATTAAATTCTACCAAACGTATTGCGGGAGGTTCTATAATATTATAGATATCACTATATAAGCTTACAAATACAGAAACAGCCAAGCTTCGGTGACACTCAGTAACTTACTGTGGTAGGCTTTGGCCCTTGATCCGCCTGCCCCATCCGGCCCCGGAGAGAGTTGGCAGACACTAAGGAAAGCAGCTAGGTAGCCACATGTTATATCATTAATATAGATATATTTGCGTCAATATAGAAATAATTTATAAGCATTAATCATATATCTTTAGAGCTGTGATATTCGATAGATAATTTCCATAACAGAAACTTTAATAATTTAGAAGTCCATCGATAAATCAAGCCCACATAGATTTTTAAGTATTATATCAAGTATATATGTATTCATTACATACATATATACTTGAAGCTCTAGTGTATGTATGTATATAAGTAATAAATTGCGTTGTAATTTATTTAAAATATTACAAATAAAATACAACTCCTATTTTCTCATTTATTTTTCATTTTACCGTCTTAAAATTGATTTGAAGTAATTTGAAAAATAATAGTTACTCCTTTTAACAGGAAATTAATAAAAATGATTAGCTTTCTCCTTTTTACGCTTGAGCCGTAGCTAAATACAGTGAATGAATTTTAATAAATAAATACTAAATTCAAGCTTCAGCAACTATAATTATAGTAAAAAATGCAATTAATTATGAAGCAAGTAGAAAAACAATAATTAAAAATGAAAAAAGAAACACATAAACACACTTTAAATCTTATTTTAAGCATTACCTATGTATATACACGTGTTTTACTATAAACAGAGACAAATTTCTGAAATCGATGTCAATGCACAGTCACAATTAGAAGTAGACCAAAGACAAATATTGTTGTCCATTTTATATCCGAGAGTAATGAGGATGACGGCAATAATTTCCTGTTTTTGTTAATCGTGTTTTATTATAGTATAAAGAATCTTTTCTATTTGAAATATTTGTTAAAGGGAGTAAGGTATTAGACACAAAAGTCAAACATATTATATCATGGATTGATTTTTTAATATTAATTTATATCATCTTTAATTTTTACTTGATAATTATATGCTAGATATAATAATGGACAGGTATTATAATTAAAAACATTAGCAAATACTAAATAACTACCACGTTTCTTTTTTAAGATCATTATTGATTATTCGTTTTATTTTTAAATGTCCAATTAAGTTCTAAATACAAAATAATTCAATTTCTTGTATTTATATATTATTGCTTTTTATATTTAAACAAGAAAACCATTTTTAAAAATCGATCCACGATAAATGATCGTATACAATATCGAACTCACTGCACGTTGTGTGTGCATATCCAAATCTTTTCTCTCCTTCATTGAACCACCGAGCAGTCGCTGAATCTATATACGTACATGCAACACATAGGAAATAAATATATAAAAAGACATAAAACATGGTCATCCCAGCCTTACAAAGAGGTTCCGTCACCGTGTTATTGGGATTTTAAAATACAAAATTGGTGCATTTATATTAAAACAAAGGAAAATATTTTTTCTTAAATGTTTTTGAAAGCTGTCATCCCTTAGGATTCAAATATTATATAAAAATATATTTTTTAAATAATTTGCCAAATTTAAATAATATAAACAGACATAGGTACATCCAAAATTAGATCTTTGAAATTATCATTCATAGAAATTTTTGAATTGTTTTCATTGTTGGTAGTCGCAAAAAATTTCCTTTGCCTTAATAATTTATACTAATATACTGTGCTCTCTTGCTAATGTGCAACAGACTATAAAAATATTAAATTATACTAATAACACTAAGTCTACCAAAAATACTACCATTCCGAAATTTAATGAACTACTAATAAGATATGTATATATAATATACCAACCTACAAAATATCTTGAGCTGTGCGTAGAAAACATGACACTTTGTATCCTTTCACAAATATTCGTCAATAATCTTCGTTTATTACTTCTTATTAATATATTATGTTATAAACGATTCTTACATAAAGTCACGTTTCAATTTAAATATAGCAAAAATAATCAATAATTTGAAACGTGAATTTTAAGACTGATACTTTAACAAACTCTAAACTTTTAACTTTTGCAGCGAAATAAGGAATAATAGATAATGACTTACGACTAGAAATTCGTTTTTATCGACTCTCTGGTTACCGTCTGTGTCAAACATGTTGAAGGCTATTTGAAAACCGGAAGCAGGCTCTGAAAATAAATGATCTACATAAGAGTCCCTATTTATTATTTACTATACATACATTTTTCCAATAAAAGAAGTATTAAGTTAATCCTATATGCAATTTCTTATATTATAGATTTTTATTTTATTGCTAATTTAATGAGATTTTGTAAACTTACTTGTGAGAATCGATAGCAGGAACAAGTATTCCGTATAAGAAATGATTCCTGAAATGTTGGAAAATTATATAAGGTTATATAATTAATATTGTCTATAATAGTAATACCTAATTCAAATGACAAACTGTAAAATAATCGTCATTAACGCTATCGTTGAAGCTTTTAATTTCTTCTATTAAATAATATTTTACCAGGTTGTAAGTCCAGTGCAAAAGAAACAGCATAAGATAAATTTTTGAATAATATTATTTAGATTTTACTGGCATCAATAAATGGGAAAAGAATCGAAATTCTGATCGGATCATGAACTTTTCATTAATATAAATATTATATAATGCAGTTTTCAACATCAGTCTACGAGTTTGCAGACTGTCAAATGTAAAATAAGAGATAAACAACGCATCATAAAAGGCATACGACAAGTAGGCACAATAATAAAAGACTTTTATATACACCTTTGTCCCTCATGTTACGAAACATTTGCGAAGATCCCTTTTTCAACGGCGGCGTTGAGTCACGCAGCTGTTCGATTTCCTTGGCGGTGAGAGCGCGACGCTTGAGACGCGCTGTCGACAGGTAGAAATGTCCCTTAATTGGATAATCACTTACGCGACTTCCAAGTATGACCAAGAGAGAATACTAAGAACACTAGCACGCGGTGCAATTATTAATATTTCTTGTCATCTTTATTTTAATTTCGACAAGCACGTTAGCGGGAAATACAATTTTCACTTCAACGAAAGCACGTGGTTTCGATTTCCTCCGGTGCTAGCGTGTTTGTACGTTTTATAAACTTAATAATTCTTGGATATTTAAGAGAAATAAATGAAAGTTTAAGAGAAAACACCAATTTTATATACATAAAAAAAACCTAATTAAATTTGTTTAAGTAATAAAGTAAGAGTTTTGTAATCGAGACGCTATTTAAATTGAAATTATTATGCTGAGTTTAGGTTACATCTTGTTTGTAATGGAACAGTCAAGACTGGCTTGGTGGAATTTGTTTGTTTTTAAATGTGGAAGCTTTCCGGAAATTGCTTCGTCTCGAATCATTTCTAAAACATACTGTTTACAAACGTCTGTATAAAGAATATCATGATAATTTCGGGCTAAAATGTCTATGGCATATTGGTAGAAATGAATTATGCTTACGTCTTGGTTCCTGTTCTACAACAGATTCGAGGAAGTCCTGAGGAGTCATGTATAACTGGCCACCGTACTCGACACTCGCGAACTTGATGAAGCGTCGCTCGCGTGACGTCAGCTTCACCGATTTGGCCAACTCTTCTGGTTGCTGAAAACAATCCACAAATTGAGAAATGTTATAAAATAAAGTCGAAGGAGTTTAAAATAAATCATAACGAAACTTAAAATAAAAGTTTGAAGCTATATGCATTATATGCCATCACATAAAAGTGTAATAGCACCAACGGCTTTCGTCCAAAATGAATCCCTTGATAAATGTTGCCATGGTAACCTGTCGACGAATATCCGTAATTTGAATTTAGAATGCGGTTACTATTAGTAAGTATAAGTTATATTAAAGCGATCGTGTACTGTATTCGTGCAATCTAATTAAATAACACGTCGAAACCCGGAAGGCGGCTCGACTCGGTTATTATATTACCGACGGCTAATCTATATACGGACTTAACTGTTAATTAATATTAAACATCCTAACAATGTTATGAAATTCGTGATATGTTAATCGTTGTTTTGATTTTAGTATATAACATAATTGGATGTTTTGGAAACAGTATATTATAATTAACGCAGCATGTTAAAGTACAATGAAACTTGGGCAAAAAAGAATACCATATATTAAAACAAATTACACAACAGCATTTATTTATATAAGCGATATAAATCAAACTAGTCTACAAATGTACTTTGACCTATAATTTTAAAAATATACAAATACTATATAAAAATATGAAATAGTATATAATATAATCAAAAATATGAGCTTAATGTAATATTATTTTATTTACATCTAGCTTGGAAATTAAATGAATAATTTTCATGACGAGGTCGGAATGCGACATCCTTTACCGTGGCTCAAGCGCATGACATCATCGATGATTGATTTTCCATCCACATATTTCGAGGATCCGGAAAAGTATAAGATCAAATACAGATTTGCGTATTTCACAGCCTTCAAAATAGAATGGCGTTTGCGAACGTATTAACTAATAATAAATTACTATTAACAAAAGCTTAGTAACTTCGATTTAATATAAAAAGAAAATAAATATTTCTTTAGTAAAAGAAGAAAATAAACCGAGACTCGCTTCTAAAATTAATTGTATAAATCACAGCTTTTGGTAAAAATATCAAACAATAAAAAATGTCCCAAGTTACAGAACACATTTAGCGCGACCACAGACTTCCAGAAATAGCACACCCACACGTTCTATTCTTTCCTTCCGAACATTATTTTTGTGACGTTACGAGGTTCCGGGTATCGCATTACTGCGCTGCGACAGGTCTGCGTGTGGCCACTAATCACTTAAAAGGAACAAACACCTGATTCAACGTACGATCAAAAGCAATGAAAATTGACATTTGAAACGTAATGCATTTCTCTGCAAACGTAATACTTAGCAATAATGATGGCCACTATATGAAATCTAGTGAAGTTAAATAAATCAACAGTGTACTTACTATTGAATAATTAATGAATATAAGAGACGTCAAAAGAACCCTTATCTCATTTCTCAATTTCAAGGGTTAACTCTTGAAACTTGTGGATACATGCCTGGTATACTACTGAACCAAAAACGCATTAAAAAAAATGTTGGTTTATATTTAAAAGTCTAACTCTTTTTAACGCCAAAAAAATCTAAACAGTGTCAAATATAAAAAAGGAAAAAACTTCATACAAATTTCTAAGTAAAAATCTTTGTTCGTAAATCCCACAGAATTCCATCAATCTTATAAAAAAAAGCTATTATCGCATCAATAAATCAGCGTAATAAAATCGCGTTTGAACAGCGCGGTCTCAACAGGCGTTTTGTCACAAATATAGCGATAAATTAACAACCCCGAGCGGAGGGTAGGAGATAAATTAAATGAGTGGAGGTAAATCTCTTTAATTAGCCGCCGTGACGTCGGTAACAACACAAGTTCGATGTAATTAATTGTTTGTTCGAATCGCATACTTTTATTGTCACAACCGTTTATTTAGCTCGCTTTATCATTTTCAATTTTTTTTGGAGATTATTGATTGTGTTAACAGTGGAGTATATAATAAAATTGAGGACATCGAATATGAAACTGACCTAATAGTACTTTCTGGATTCATCAACTGATATACAATTTTATGAAGTTTTCATGAAAAGGTACCAATAAGCAATCAGAAAACTTACATTGTATAATCACCTTAAAATATTTACCTGAACAAAAATATTACACATATGGGTAAAGCAAAACATCGCATAAATGATATGTACATTTAAATGAAATAAAACACATTACAATCAATCAATTCTACAATATTAATTATCCAAGTACTCGAGCCATTTAAATATTTAACAATTTCTCACATTTATGAATTACGATAATCGTCTATCGCCGTCCATTCATCAAGTGCAGTCGGACATTTATCTACACCCGTTTATTGCTACCGGTGTTCGGGTAATGGAAGTTCAACATGTCCGGAATGTTTATTATTCATTTTTAACGTGTTTAAATTCGAAAGTTTAGTTGTCTGTTAATTACCAGTTAAAAATAGGCATTTTATATACTTTATTTTGAGGTTTCGATAAGAGAGATATTAGTTATCTTTATAGTTTCCACATTAATAAAAATATATTGATATTTAATAGCGATTACAAAGTAAATAGAAAAGTTTTGTACCTATTTTTTATGATAGTCGACAAAGGCTCACTTTGAAGTTACTTCAACCACAGGAAATCATTAAGTGTTCTATACTCTGTTAGCCTGTAGGGTAGTTAATTTTTATTTTACTCGTTTTGGTAGACATTGCCAAAACTGATGATGTAGCTAAAGGCAACTCATTATACACCACATATTATACTATTAATTTTAGGTCACTACCTACGGTTGTTACGGGGTTTTGATCAATCAATCAATGAATACATAATGTAACACAACTACACTACCGAAATACGTCATAATACACACATACATGGTACATAGAGGAACAAGGTTGATTGATAACAGATAATGCTCTGTAACTTATAAGCGTATGGAAGACAGAAATGAGCATTATCGATATTTCATCGGTGACAGAACAGTTTCAAGCGATGAGCCGTTAACCGGATCAATAAGGGCGAAACGCATAGAAAGCGAAGTGAATGCGAAGCGAATTTTCCTGACCGGAAAATGTGGTGGCATACTACAAGTTATTAGCAGTGAGAAAATGTTCTCATTAAAAATAAGTAAAAGTGGTTAATACAAATTGTAACAAGTGTTACATTGAAAATGGTTTGTATGATTGACCATTGTTTTGGGGACAAAACAGGGGGTCAAATAAGGCGAAGGGTCGCATGTAGTATTTCGTATAAATTGGTATAAGTCAATAGTAGAAAGTCTATTGACTTATAACGTCAACGGCGGATCCATTGGGGTGGTCATGGGGGTCAAGACAAACCCCCCCCCCCTACCCTCGCTGGTTCCAGGAATTAGGGGATCACTATTTGAACATAATGATTTTATTTTTATATTTTGTCACCATACAGATTTTATGTAATTGCATACCTTTAATATTAAATTAATTTTATATAATATAATAACTTTGTACGATGACAAACGTTTGGGATAGTGCTTCTTTGGATGTCTTCAAGAAAAGATAGCAATATGTACAAGTTATTATATTTAATTTTTTCGAATGTATAATAAAGAATAAATATTTTAAAATACAGTACTTACGTACATTAATAAAATACCTACTTTTTACTTATATCTATTTTTATCAAAATTAAATTATAAGTTCTTGACTTGAACTCGACTATGTGACCCCCTCTAGGCGACAAAATTGAACCGCTCTTGTATGACATATATATTAAACTCACAGCTTTTTTAGTCTCCATAAAGAAATTATCTCTTATGAAGACAAATGGAGAGTTTCTTGTTAAAATCACAGAGATAAAATGCAGTAGATTGATCACCTACTTGCTAAGAAAAACGGTCATTTACACAGATAATTTTTATATCATGCCAGAAATATACAACATAACACTGTACGGCGCAATTTTTTAATACTAAGAATTTTATGTTTCTATTGTACCTATATACCTTACAATTCTAAGTTGTTCCTGCGTCAAATATTATTCCTATAGCTTTTCTATCAGGATACAGTCTAAGTCCAGATGTATTTATTGATACAAGTTTAGCGATTAGCCTTTGAAAGCTACAGTCAGGCTTATAATTGATGTGATTACCTACGAGCCAACTACATAATTCAGCCATATTGAATCCTCTATGTCGCCAGTATTTCAACATATGAAAGTAAGGACAGGATATGAGACGGCTTCATTCGAGCAAGTATTCAAAGGATGTGATATAAATTATCTAGTATAATAGGACAGCGTGAGTGACTGTTTAGTTAGAACAAACTGGAATGGAGCTAAATGCACTTTGAAATTGCAGTAGCAGGACTTGGCCGAGTTTATGTATTTATTTGACGAAGTTTGTTCCCGGCTATAAGAAATAGTCTCTGTTACTTTGAAGACGAGTACGACTCAGGTTTCCAAAACAAAAGAGAACTTGTTGGAGTTGGTAGTGGTATAGAATGCTGATCAGCTACTTGCCTATATAGTCAAATAAATAGAGAAACCCACACAGGACGTGCCTGCCCCATCCTCTCTGAGATAAAGAAGTTTGCATACACATTCCAAGCTATAAAACAACATTATTTGATAGAATTGTAACAAGACATATATCTATAAATAAAGTATGTCTTCAAAAGTAAGATGCGGTGAGTTGGAACAACCCAAAGAATACAGTTGAGCTCCTGGCGTCAAAACCAAGAATTATGTTTTAGCGTTCTGAACTAAAACACATACATACAAAGATTCTAATTATAATTAATAAAAGCGTGTTAAATATATTTTAATAAAATAAGGAAATAAGAACAGGTGTAGGAATACTAGGAATGGTGCATTTACGTATAACTAAGAATGGTTAGATAAATTTAAATATTTAATTAGGATGAATACCGTGCACAGTAAAACATATCAGTAAGACATTTGTCAATGTTTCGTGGCGTCTGACCAGATCTATTTACGTACTCGTAGTGGAAGAGGCAGTTGTGACAATCTTAACCATTAACCCTTTAACTACATATCAGTAATTATATTTAATTTGAAACCAAAATAGTCGGTAATATCCATTAAGGTACATTAAAATTACGAAATAACATTAGATATAACCTTAAATCATGACAATCATGCCTTTCCATATAAAACAGGTGATATAGTAGTGTATTTATTAATTGCTAAGCTTCATGGCGTAGCAGTTTTATTTAAAAATGTGGTAATCCTAGGTGTCAGGTGTCTCATAATATACTTTTTATATTATGCATTCTGATTTATGAATCTATAATATTATATTCATTTTTAAGAAATAATAAGAACATTACGAGGCTGAAGGACTATAATGTTTGGTGTAATAGTGTATAAGTGGAGAAGGCCAAAAAAAGGCTTGTTAAACAAAAAATAAGTATTATTTTCACGCTCAAACCATTAAGAATTTAGGATCAATCATAAATAAATTTAAGAAAGGTATCCTTAAACGTAAACGTACTAGAAACAATATATCTACACAGACCAAGTCGCGGGCACTAGCTAGTTTTTCTTTCTTTACAAAACCGAGTTCGATGCAGTGAGACGTTTTTTCTGTTACCCGATCGTGTACAACGTCTGTGTACATCACGCGACTTTTAACTTTCGTTTGTAATCGGAGTGCTGTACGGGGACCGCTATAAATCTGCCACGGACAGCATTAACAGTCCCCCATTGTAGAAATATTTGTATCGTATTAGTAACACTGCGATATGCTTAACGGCTGACCTGTAGTGATTTAAATGGTATAAAAGTCGCTTGTTACCGCTGAGGTGTAGTTTTAACTCGCCCTTATTGACAATTAAGAATTAAAGTAATCCAGCATTTGTAATTTTAACAATTCTAGGGAAATATAAATTTTTGAATTCCTAACTAATATTGTGAGTGCGCAAATGAGCTTGTTTCGTTTGTATTTTATGCATTCGTAATTTCTAGAATCGCATAGTTTACGGGGTGAGGGGGCTGGTTAAGTTCTAATGAAGTTCTTTCGGATAGGACTGGTTTCGGTTGGTGACAAATTATTAAGATTTATATACTTATTTTTCTCAACTTAAGAAGGAGCGGTAACGAGATTGCCAATTTGTATACGCACATAGATAATTGAAAATAAATTAATTGTTTTTGTTTTTTGTAAAAAACATATTGACATATATATATGAGAGTCGTATTACAAACGATTTCGAATATCTGTTTTGTCTATATTTAAATAGATGTTACATGAATATAAGTATTACGTCGTTATAAATAACACCAGCAATTACGATGAAGTAAACGAGTGAATAAGAAAACAAAGTTTCATATTGAGATGTAAGTGGCGCCTTAAGAGATTTGTGATCTCACGCAGTTAAGGAATTTACTGTGACAAATTACTGTTTAACTTTATTTATTGGACGTACTGTTTAATAATACATGTTCCAACTGTGACTGGCCTATACAGAATTTTAGTTAAGTTGTCGGTTTATAATCGAAATTCAAACTGAAGACTAAACAACGGTATTTTTTAGGTTTCCTAATTTCCTTGCCAATCGTATACAACTTCCCTCTTCATTTTTGGAAACATTAGCTGTAGTCCAATTTTGTTTCTGGCGTTTGTCCAGCGGTTAACCATCGTGCTTACTAGCACACGTGTATTCCAAATATCTGTCCCATCCAGTCACTATTGTCACAGTCTATTGAATTAATAGTACCTCAGCGGCCCTTAAATGTTTTTGTCAAAACTACCAAAATTATTATTTATACCGAAAATTGTATGTATAAACAGCATGCTATTGTATAATATAATGTCTAATTATAATATTTTTTCGGACATAAGAGTTTTAAGTTATTTACTTTGGAGCAGAATTGTCAGAGAAAGTTCATATTTACATAATTTTAATAAATTTAAGATATAAAAAAATTAAAAGAAATATTAAAAGGAATAGCAACCAATTTAGTGCTGTCCTTAAATTGATGACAAGATCTTTACTACTGTAAATAACTAGACTGTCGTCGTCTAACGGATGCCAAACGTTCGTCTGGCGGGTCTTAAAACACATCAAAGAGTTATTAGGTGGTCATTCGGCTGGGAAAATGCCAGCGTGTCTCAATTATATCGCGTTGTTCTGCACTCTTATAATTAGCTGCTTCGATACATCGTTTATCGTCACTAATCTATTGTTTAACTAGCAATTAGTACCTCGTTTGTCATATACTTTTATTGGTTTAACATTTTTGTAGATTCAGGCTGCTGAATCCCAAAATTTGGCTTTATTTTACGAATGTACAAAGATCATATCACATATTAGTTTTGTTTAACATTTATTGGTATTCAGCGGTTACTATGATAACCTATGTCGTATTTACGTTATTTCAATGTGAAATCTGAGCATAAAAAATGAATTGGCTCTGGTTCGTTTAGATTCTACTATCAATCCTCTGTGGTTCTATAGGTACATTGTTTACTCATGTCAATTTAATATGAGTTAATATTTAAGCTTTTCTCTTTAACTTTAACTAACAGATTTATAAATAGACGATAGCTATTAAAGACAGGAATTAGCTCTCGATAAGTGGTCCAACACAATCTGATGACGTTCAGAAAATGCTGAAACAGTAAATAAGCCTACTGAAGATTATAAGCATTTAAATCAAAAACCAATTAAACTCTTATGAGTTTAAATTTAAATACAATAACACAAAGCAACGCATTTAAAACATGAACACGATAAGTACTCAAATGACAAATTGCCACTCATTACGCACCAATCCATTGAACACAGTAAACAGAAAATTACAGTCAATCATTTAATACCCGTCAAGAAAACCATAATCGACACTTGACAAGATCTCGTTAGTCGAATCACCGCAAATTAAGGTCATAAAACACGTCGCCATAAATAAACTGTAAGTACAGTAGATAACCGTGCTGTGAGCCCTAACGCCGTTATAGTAACAAATGGCCAACCATTACAGTCATGTGCTGACGTTAAAACATAGTGCATAGACGCCGCTTTCTTATGGAAAAGAGTACAACGGGTTTTTGAAAGTAATAGTACATTTTATTAAGGATCCGCCCAGGAGCAGAATAACTACGCGCCATTTGTAGTCAGATTACCTCTAAGTCTTTCTCGACTGCTTACTTCCTCTTAACAACGCATCCGATTCTTTTGTAATTTTTAAAGCCATTTAAATACAAGTTATGGTTAAGAACAATTGAAGTTAAGTCTGGTTGGTTGGTTGGAGAATACTGCTGCTTAGCGATATGACCACCAATACGGTGTTCCATGATTTAAGCCGCTTTTTTACGAATAGTCATGAAGTTTCATTAAAATTGGTTCAGCATTTCCAAGATTAGACGAACCAAACAAAGACACAACCTTAATTTAGTATGAATTCCGTCATAAGTACCGAATATACCTTCGTATACATTCAGTAAATATCTATTATTTGTCTATTACAAAAACAGTTTAATTTTATTTATTCGTACAAACAAATAAAAGTTAGGAATTAGATATTAGTTTGCAACATCATTAAACTATATATGCAATTGCAAACTCGCACAGTATATATTATTTCACAACTGTTGTAAGTAAACTGTGTATGTGATCTAGACCTTACGTTTTAGATCACGGGGTTGTTAAGCTCTGTGCCAAGGTTGTGTCATTAATCACTGCTTAGCACTGGACATAACGTGAGCAGAATTGTGGGTGTAAAGATATTTAATATTCTTTATTTGGTTTAATCGTTCTACTTATATAATCTGTGGCAATCATAGAACAGATTATAGTATATTATTACCGGTAGTTAGTACTTAAAGCAATTATCACGACTAACCGTTGCAAATAACCTACAGACCGACAAGATTTGTTAGAAGGAATTTAAGTATAGGCAAACGTAATCATTAAACTGTAACAATTGATTACTTCTTAAAGACTACCCTAACTGGCAAGTAAGACAACCGTTTCCGTTCGTATTTAATTTTGTAGTTAACAAAATATTTAAATATGAGAACATCGATGATCTAAATAAGTTTTTAATTATCAACGTTAATCTTTTTATATATAAATCTTCTGCGCGTGTGATTGTAATATACCTCCTCCTAAGCAGCGGAATCGATTTTAATGAAATTTGCAATGTGTATTGAATTGGATTCGAGAATGGTTGATATTATATTTCAAAAAGTTTAAATTTTTTGTATCTACGACGTGTGTACAGAACGAAGTCTGTCAGGTCCGCTAGTACAATATAAAAATAAATATCCGATAAACGGTAAAATAATGCTCTATTATGAATTACTCTTCAGAAATTCAAAATCCATACTCTGTAACAATAACCGTTCCGTGAAAATATTTCGCTAAGAAATCAAGGTATACGTTATCTGGTTATATATATTAGATAACCTATAAACAGATCTGCCTGCGACCACAGACTATGCAGGTCTGTTAATCGACAAACGGCGTACAATCTATCACCGTTGTATCACGTTCAGTTTCAACCATTACCATTAGCACTTCGTCTTATCTGCACACCTAGTTAGCGCTCACTTTAGAAATTAGAAACTATAATTTATATACATCAAATAAATATTACAGAAAATGCTCGGAAAACATTGAAAATTATTTATTGTGTTTGGAAATATGGCTTGGACGATTTGATCTATTGTACCTACTTACTATAGCTATTAATAAATATGAATTTTAATAAAAAGAAATATTTATCTATTGTATCGCATAAAAGTTTATAAAATTATACTATACATTTATAAATATTAAAAATAAAATGAATAGTAACCATTTTCTTTTTTTAATTCTACAGATTAAAATAACAATTATCTTACTTAGGTTATGTCTCAATTATCAACATTATTCAATAATGCGTCGCCAACCATTTATATATTTAAAGCACTCTGAAAAGTTAACAGAAATTGTACATTTACGGTGACATTAACTCAATTCAATTGTGCAATGTATTCCACTGAAGAATACTAATGATTGCAACTGGAATAATTGCGAAAATGTAAGACAATACCAGAGCAAATTGGGTCGTGTCTAATCGATCGGAAAGCGTTGGATCGTAGCCAAGATATCTGACCTGTTCCACCTGTCTTAGCCGAGATAAAGGCTTCCAGTCGTGCTGGGGTGAAATGTATATAATTGATAAGCGTTTATACTTGAACACCTTGTAAGTTTCAATATGTTTTAGTAACAAACATTAATGTAATCGTAAAATCATTTCCATGTAATTATAATTCATATATCCGATTATTCTCAAGACTTAAAGGTTGATGCATGGAAGGATAATAAAGTATTGTAATCTGCAAGCATAAAGTGTAATGTCAAAATATTTACGAGAGTAGAGGAAGTGAAAGTAACTTGTCAGGGTCGTAACAAGTGGAAAGCAATAGACTCTGCTTACGGGACAAAGGTGTGGTTATATGTATGTATGTAATCTGCACCTTGGGAAGTGTATGAATTGCGAATGCCCCTATACTAAAAGATATCAACGGATCATAGTCTACTTAATGTTCTCTAGG
>JAOSYY010000012.1:9489842-9503284 GCA_025727935.1 Hebomoia glaucippe | reverse complement strand
AATTGATATTTCGAAGTAACAAATAGCCTATTTCAAATAGATACTTTCATGTTAGTTATTACATACATTTCTAGATCTGGTGCTTTTCCAGTATTAAACGGGTTGAATCACTACTGATAATTGGTCAAGATCACGGAATTTTGCTCACTTTTTACAAAGATGGCGAAATGCTGTAATGTTCAATCCGCTGCATTCTATAAATAAGTGATTATGCTATCACAAGTTGTAAACAGATGGCCTGATTTTGGTGAGTTTTTATATTTCAAAGTATAGATGATCAAGATGCTACTTAGCTATGTTATATCGGTGGTTACTTAATTTATTGTAACGTCACCTTGGAAATCATTATTTTACAATTATTATTAGAGATGCGCTGGGCTAAGTGGTCCTAGTTTTCTTACTTAAAACTATCGTCGATTTTGTCAACCACTTCTAGTTGTCAATCATATTATTTTTGGATAAATCCATTAAATGTTCAGATTTTCATATTTATACACACGAAGTGTAAATAACGACACCAAACGTAATACGGGTGGCAGCGAAAAAATAATCTAACATTTTACGGGTCGACAAAGCACATAATGAAATATAACATTTTCAATAACGATCGAATTTCAACCATGACCGAACTAGTGTCCTTAAAATCCATGTATTTTCTGTTAGATTAAGCTATCCTACATGACACCATGAACGTAGCAATCCACATTAGATACAACCAAGGGCCTTTGCTATCTATTATTAACTCGCCCACTTGGTGGGACACTGTTGTGTTTGAAATCATGTCTTGGAACAATTAGTATGGTATTGTACGGATCCACAATGTATTTCAATTCGAATTATCCACGCTATTCAATATGTAATACATATACCTATAAATAGAATTGAAATGTCTGTCTGTAATATAAAACTAACATCTTATTTCTAAATACGTATCAGTGTAATCACTTACACGGTATTTGTAATAGTATTGTAATTTAGGTGTTTTATCTGTTTGTTCCAGCAAATCTCCTAAAGTGCTACATTCATTTAGATAAGACTTTCACTGGCAGATAGTTAAAGGTTATAAATGAATCGTAGCCTACTTAAACATTCATATAAAAAGACAGTTAAATATGTATAATAATTGGTAACAGTTGACAAACGCAATTTAATGTAATTCGGTAATTTTTTATGAACTATCACAAAAATAATGTTTACCCAAGGTTACCTAATATATTTTTTACTAACTGACCCAGCAAACTTCGTTTTGCCACAAATATAATTATCATGATTTTTGCCTACAGCCTTACTCGATATATGTACTATCCAACGTTGGAAACTTTTTTGAAATCGGACCAACGATTCCTAGTACTAGCGTTTTCAAACAAACTCTTTAACTTTATAATATTAGTACAGATATCAATAGAGAAACTACGAAGCTGTGCGTGTGTTTCAGAGGATTTATTTGAATTTCAGAGAAAAGAAGGTATTGTTCCACTCAAAATCCCGAAATAAACAGCGAAGCATAGTTTAATAAAAGAGGTTATGTGACTGTGTTATCAAACCCTACGATTATGATCAGTCTCTGGCAAAAATCAAAAAACAATAGAAATGATGAAAGAAACCCGACTTATTATACCATACTCACATACGATACAAAGGACTAACTACAGTAATCTCGTGCATGCGCCACGCCACCCGGAACACACCGCGATACGTGGGGGTTATCTGGCCTAGTGTAAAGAATGGAGCACTCCCGCGCAACTAGATAGTACGCTCGTTTATTATTAAAATTCCGCAACATTATTCAGCCGATATCTTGTGTGGGCTCTTCGTGTGAATATCTATGTACCGGTGGCAGGTTTGTATCACTGGTTGACCACTCGCTGTATTTACAGAAGCTAAGAATTATTTCCGCCTACCGATGAACCAATCACGTGAATTTTATATATATATTATTTTTAGCCTTAAAGTAAACCTCACAAATTCATTGACCGACAGTAGTCATAGGTTTTTACATTTTATGGTACATAGAACGAATTCCTATATAGTTTATACAAGTTGTTATTATAAAAATGTCATAAACGCTACATCATCATTTCCAAAGTATGCATCAACGTACCCGTCGAAATGTTTAATTTTAAAGCGATATTCATTGATTATCTTCAAATAAGGTAATTGCCGAAAATAAGAAAACCAGAGTATAGTTAACTTTTAGTCGTTAAAAGATGTATCTTTATTATTTTTGCGTCAAATATGAGTAACTATCACAGCACTAAATTATATTTATTATTATTCATATAAATAATTAAAAGTGACTATGCTGCACTAACGAAGTCATTTAATTGTGTATCGGATATAAAAACTCCTGTTATTTTACAACTAACTACAAACGGAGATTCTAAATTAAGTCGTAACTAATTTCACCACTACAAATTTCATATACTGTAACATTTATATGATCTGTTTAAACGATTTCGAGCAACACAAGGTGCTTACATTAGCATCAGAATAAGATCGCTTCACACGATACCACACCAAATCATCAATAAAAACTCACTTCGATTTGAATTTTAAATTCAATACTGCATATTGTGTACTGATGTTTATTTTATTTGTTTTTATTGGTAATAAAAAGTTTATTTAACGTTCTATGTGGATCGCTATTGGTCCTTGCGGTGTGACACGTCCCGTAATAGTTTTAGCGGCTCATTCAAACTTCATTGTAGAGGATAACCATTACAGTGACGAGCAATGTGTATTAGAGAATGTGCGTCGTAAAAGCGTGTGAAAACCTGGTTTTAAAAAAATTCAAATATATTTAACTCTCCTAAATAATTTCATGTATCTAAAAATAATTGTGTTTGAAATTTGTGGGATCATTTGTATACACCCGTGAAAGAATCGAACAATAAAAAGAAACTTTACGAGACTGCCTTACATAACATAGGTATTCAAAGAAATTTTGAAAACATAATAAATAATCTCTCCTCATCCATCTTTTCAACATGAAATTAAACCAATGTAAAATTATTGTTATCGAACTACATATACGTAAAATTTGAATTCGTTAAGATACTTAGAAATGCGTTAAAACTTCCTCTTACGGTTGATGATTATATCTTTTCCTATTGTATAGAAAAAATGGTGTAAAAATAATTAGAACCTTAAACGACATATACAAGCTAGATGTTGGTCATTGCCCAAAAAGCTCAATTATTGTTTATTACGTGAACAGCGTTTTCAGAATCCGTAACTACCCGTTACCTTAATCCTACAATTTCGTGGATACGTACGTGAATTAAAACATTAATTTTCGAATTTCGAATTAAACACCGAATAAACTTTGCGAATATGACAGGAAGTTATTAAACTCCCGTTAATGAGTGAGCATTTAGCACCGTTAGTCAGCGATAAATTCATGTGAGAGTTAAAAATCGGTAATAATTAAAGGGTTATTATGAACGGTAAACCTATAAAGATCTTTATCGACAGTTATGCAATGATAAGAGTCATGAGACTGAAAATTATTGAACATTATGATTTCTAAGATTAGCTGATAATATTTGTAAGTTCTTTTTTGTGGCAGACACTTTAGCCTCTGTTATTGTCATTAGTTTTACAAACATATACAAATCACGCTATTTCCCGTAGGAGTAAGGCAGTAACTACGACATTCTTCTTCCTTTATTTCAAATATACCCCTTTTGCAAAAATTAGAAGTTCTCAAATTGACTTACAAAATTTGACTTGGTGAAATTAATAAATGTTATACATGTAGTTAATAAAAACGCATTAAGACAATACGCAAAGGCCAAAGAAAACAAAATTGAGATCGAAACGGCAGTCAAATTATTATAAATTGACAATAACTCAATAACTTTCAAAGCATAATAAAGAAGCAATTGAGAAAATTAATCTATTAATTTAAATCGTCGCAGTTACATAATATTTTTATACCAGACAAGTGCGCCTACGCAGATATCCCGACGTTGATTATGGACTCAACAATTTATGTGCTATGATCACGGCTGTTACAATTATTGGGTATCGGGCGTTAATACAAAAATACCAACGCATGTGTTGTAATATAAAGAGAACTTACCTTTAAATAATTATAGATTCTTAGAGTAATTATTAAAAAGCTAGCATAAATAAGCTGAAAGTTATCTTAACATACTGACACGCAAATAAAAATTTAATAGTTTGCGTATTTTTCGAGAATCCATACTGTAAATATGACTATTATAGTTTTTGAAATCGGTTTATGCTCTCTAGTTATCGTCTTATTCCTACTGGTACAGGTATTGCGTCATTAGTCCAGAGGCTTGAACCCAGGTAAATAAGCAAGATACAAAAAGCATTTTACTATTAAAAGCTCATAAATATATTATATATCAAAATTCAAAAGTTAATTTTTACTTTCTTTTAAAAAATCTGTGATATTGAAAAATTCAGGATATTTTTTTCTTTTTTCACCTTGCTCGTCTTGACTTATAAGAAAAATAAATAATACATCAAAACAATTTAATAAGAGACCATATATCGGAACACATTAATACTGAGTCGAAATAATATTTTTCTCTGGTTCGCTAACAAATATAAAGTCGTATCAATTACAGAGCGGGGTGATCTTAATGTCATCATAAGTATTGCAAAACAAACTACTCGACGACACCACGCCGATACAGTACATAGAACAGACAGTGGGGAAGATCTCCATGAAACTAGAACTAATATATATATATATATATTATGTGAAGATTCCTAGAATACTTTAAATTACACTTTTATGAGGCAACAAGCAGTGTTAAAACACTGTTCATTTACTTTAATTAAATATATGAGTTATTCTTAATATCATAGAAAACCTTATGAATTCATGTATTAGTGACATTTGAAAATATTTTTCGTGGATGTTGTTCATATTTCAGAAGTGCTACTTTATTCAATGGAGGAGCTACCCAATATACATTAATTAATACCATTCTTCTATATAACAATTATATTTTTGCATCTTGTTACGATGTCCATTTTTTTATATTGCAATTTTTTATAAAAACGGTTATAAGAGCTACTAATATACAAAACATTTGACGTTAATAAAAAACTTATAATGTATGAAGGTTAATTAAATTATTGCATCACTGTAGGTACATACACTGTAATAGCATAAAGTTCCATCGCATATCGTGTGCACGTCTCTTTCCTTCATCGTTAAATATTACTTTATTATTTTATTAAATTGTTTACGCTCGGCGGTCCAGTGAATGGGTTGTGATAGTTCATGTCAATTAATAAAAACATGCCCCGTTTGTTCAGCGAAGACAAGTTATGTTTACTGCTAGTTTATTATTGGTATTGGCGATATAATGAGTCCCTTCTACTTGTAGAAGAAGGCTGCCATATTACTAATTACTTTAATGCAATCAATTGCATTATATCAGAGAATAATTTCTTACTTCGAATTTGCATTAATAGAAATCTATCTGTGAAATATCTGCCAAGTTTAATGATGGATGCTCGGATGCAAAGATTATATCAAGAGTATATTACACAATTTCGATTGATAAGGATTCAACCAACCTTATCTATTGCCAGGCTGTTTTATTACCAGGAAACAGAACAGGTATTGAAATATAATTTAATATTTCGACTATTAGTGGCATAAACTATACAATTTTGTGTTATGAAACGTTGCACATAGATGAATAATGATATTATTATAAGATTAAAGAACTTTATTCATCTATAACAGGTTATTGTTACAGAGGCTAAAAAACAATGTTTTAGCCTTATTTGTGAGTCTTGGAGGAAAGTTTTAACTTTGTTCTAATTGTCATATTTAAATGAAACTGAAGAGAAGTATATGAAACTGATGTGACGGTGGAGCTATTAAATCAAAAATTGCGTTTTTAAGATTGTTTAAAAATTTACATATTATTACGTGAGTTTGAAAATCGGCAAATGTAATATATATGTTCATAAACATTTATTTCTTACATATTCAAGTATGAGTATTAGTCCCAGCGAAATTTCTAGACAAAAATTATGGGTGACAAAGCCATTACATTTGATTTACAGCTCATTCTACTCCCGCTAGTTAGTATCACAAATTGCTAATGAGCCGGCCTCGAACCACTAATTATTTCGCGTCCGTATATCATTCATACGACGGGTGGGCGGATCGGACCACACAGCATCAAAAGGAAAACAAATAATGGAAACGTTAATATCGTCTAGTTATCTAGCCTTTCTGGGAAAGGTGTTTAAGGTCTAATTAGATTCTTAGAAAACAAATCCTTCTACTCTTTTGGATTGTTGCCCTGAATTTTGCCTCCTTTTACACATTATTACTCCTATTAAATTCAAGTATAAACAATTGATATGAAGCATGAAATCTATAAATACAAATAAATATACACCCATTAAATCATAAACAATGTCTTCAATGAGGAAACGACTACCATCAAGAGACCTTTATTCAAGTGTGTGTAACACTACTAGCTTAAGGATCAGGCAGTTGTAATATGCGCCACTAAAGTGGTATGCAAACGCGGTCAAGAATCGCTCTTAGTGGCGAGAACCACGGGTAATTATGCTCTTGACATACACCAACCTCATAAATACACATTGTATTTATCTGAAGATATATCTAAAGATAAACGTTTACTGACAATATAATCTACTTATGCAGTTCATTAGCAATTGAATGACAAATTCAAATACAGCATGCAATTTGCTTTTGTGCAGGATTTGCAACAATCAGTCACGATTGTGGCCCATACGAAATATTAAAGCTGCTGATTTATTCCGGGTTTCAAAGGATTTGCGATTGTTACGAGATTCTTTAATTGATTTAGGATTTAGAATAAACGAAAGCAAACATATTAAGCTAAGCATAAGTTGTAGCATTTTATCAACATTATTTCATCAGATAATAGATGCAAATAAAAGGGTTAGAATGATGGGTTTGTGTTGTACTGTGGCCCATAAAACTGGTATTATGACTCTTGTTACATTTTAGTAATAATTAAAATCATTATTCAGGGTCTGTAAATGTTTGTACATATCGTGGGTAATAAAAAACAAATAAGACATAAAACGCAGAGTTCCAACCGCCTGTCTTTAACAGCCTACGGTTCAATGAAGTAGCATGTTTGCCTTTCAATGTCAGTTTACAACGGATCGCTCAATTAGCTACTCCCTGTTCTCTGAAATTTATTTTAATGTAATTTTCATAGGCAATGTTTACAATTCATGAATATATTTCATACTTTATTTAACTTGTAGAGCGCCGTAGATGTAATTGATACAAAAATTCATTAATATAAGATATTACATGTTATGAAGAGCTTCTAGGATATTAATCCAATGTTAAAATGAAATACACAGGGGATTAGCAAGAAGGGATCTAGTTATGTAGTAGTTAGCGTTAATCATACCTTGAGAAAAATGAACATAAATTCTTAGCTTACTATATTTTACAGAAGACTGTTATCCCGAAAAGAAAATGGTCAGTGAAACAGACCCAGTATTGAACCTGTGACAAGGCCCAGTATGAGATGCAATATATCTCTGTAAAAAGAAGTTAAAATTATCAAAATTTGAAATCTTCGAAAGTTAACATCAAACCATATAGTTCAAGCGGCTGAGGTCAATCAGAAGTTAATTGAACGGCAATAAAATTTGGACAAGTTATAAATTTCAATCTCGCTCTCCATTAAATAGACTAGAAGGAGTGACGTTCATTGATATATGAGCCGTTGTCAATAAATCGCTCGGAAAGTGCACAATTAAGCTAGCAATATTTTAATTGGGAACTTTCTTTAACGGTTTTCGTCTGAGAAATGCTTTATTGCAAAATTAAATTATCAAGCAAACGATATTTAGCTAACGGCGATGCCTTTAAGAATGATGGAAAAATTTAGCTTTTCTGTGTCAATTTTAGTGACCGACTGTGGCTCCTTGGGTTCTCAGTAAGGAGAAATAAAATTGTTGCAATGGGACAGGGTACAGGTGATTCATCTTTCGTGTTTAAAAGAAGTATACAGATACAGTGTTGTTAAGTCCAATATCTCACGGGAGATAGCTGTGGTTATTATATTACAATATTAGCATAATCACCGGTGATTATGGAAAAAATTAAAACTGACGTCTTCGTGCTCATTTGATTACTTTCAATTAACATGATGGTATAATGTATCAGAAAACTATTAAGTCATCGATAATAATTTGCAAATCAATAAAGACTACAATACACTCAAACAAGGAAGTAAATATCAAGATAAGTAGCGACTCAAGCGATTTGGACATGAAACACTCAGCACGGCTGATTGCTCCTGTCTTCGGTAACCCTCAAACATTTATCACGACGCGATTTTGACAGGCAATTTGTTTGCAAGCTTAAATCCGAGGAAATGTGAGGCGGGTGTTTCGACACTGCTGCTTGGGGATTTTATTTATACAGTTTGGGAGTGGTCAGGTTTGGATGTGACTTGAGGACTTATAAGCTGAACATATTTTAGACGAACAAATGAAGACGGTATATACATTATCGAACCATCAAATGAGAATTTTCTTGCAAATCTTTTGACTTTTTATATAACTAACACAACGCAGACATTTTTTTGTATCAAGACGTAGATACACTAAAATAGACGTTAATTTAGTAACATGTTAGCTCAACCACAGAATATCGTAAAAAATTCTACTTACATATTTTGAACATTCGGGAATTACAAATATATTGTGAAAGAAGTATTTCTGCTCTTCATGGCCTTTTAATGTATCGTTCATTGTGAAAATATAGATCTAATATTTAAGACTCGTGGAAACCAAACTCACGACCGCTCATAAGCTGTCCAAATTTTCTTAAGGCTAAATTATTCACTAAGTAGAGCGAAGGTACAGTGCAGCGGATGATCTGTATTTAAATTAACCACAGACTTAATCATCTGTCAGAATAGTTGAGAAATTAAAATGGAAATATATGCCTGTAATTAATTCATTAGAATAGTAAAACTTAATCATCAGAACGTAAACGTTTATCACTTTATTTCAAAATAATTTATTTATTGATTCTTCACAACACCGCATAGCCATAGGCGAAAACGTGGACATGGACCCAATATATGGTAGAGCCATAGTTATGAATAAAATTAATGGGTTATTAATATAGGTAGGCACAACAAGTTCATGGACAAATTGATAACCGCGCAGCGACGCACGCGCACTCATTTCGGGAACGTTGTACTGCCTTGGGCAGCTTCATTAGAATTTGCTTAATGTTTTTGTTGCGGACTATTAAAGGCGCATGATATAATCCGATTGCTTTTTTATTGGAATTAACCGCGTTCTTAGTTAAGTTTATTTGCATCCAGTATATTGATATTGAATTATGAATTTATATATTAAAGTTTATTAAGGACTCCAAGATGAATCTATGGCTAGTGACAAATATTTTTTAGCTTTCATCTATAAAGGCTTTAGGTAATTATTTGTAATGTGCTATTCTTGAAGTACTAAACTCTTTTATATTTTGTATAACAACGGCTTAGTTAATAGAACAAATCAAACCTGTTATTACATCATTTTGGTTTTTATCACGATAATTAAAGTCTCCTAATTATGTAACTATAATTTATGTACTTCACTAACATACATAATACATATAAATGTATCTTCTTTGGATTATCAGATAAGTAGATTTTCAATAGCTTAATAAAGTTATTATATTATAACAGAATTCGCTAATCATAATGTACTATAAACTAGCCAACTATTTCACAAAATCAATATAGAATCGCTAAAGGAAGCCACAAAAAGATAATCACTTGGACCACCAGCTATGAGAGGCTATTCATATAATGACTACATTATCATAATACACACTTATTCAGTGTACACTTAATTTTTTGCGATCTCTAAATCGAATCATTTAAGTCTTAAGCCAAAACAAAATAAAACAACAATTCATAACAGCCACTTTTTCAAGATAGCCGTACGTCAATACCTAATGAAAAATTTTAGAACTTAAAAATTTAAAACAACGAGTACTATCATTCATACCTAAAAAGCATAGTACTAATTGTTTACCGTTACTTTGTTACTGTGTCAAATGTTTGCTGTTATAAATATCGAGTTGTGTATATAAATGAAATTAGCAATAGAAATTGAGCAAATATTAATAAAAGATTTAAATGTAATCCTACCGTGATTCTCATAAATTCAATTACTGCGACGTATGCACCGGGACTTCTTGATAGACGATAAAGCAACTTTCAGAGGGCATGCTATACTACTTAGAAATAAACATGTAATATATAAAATTCTCGTGTCACAATGTTTGTTTCCATACTCGTCCGAAACGGCTAGACTGATTCTTATGAAATTTTATTTGCATATTCAGTAGTTTTGAGAATCGACTACTATCTATTTTTCATCTCTCTAAATGTTAAAGGTAGTCCACTCCTAGACTTTTTTCTTATTTTTTAGACAAAATTTCTTGTCTCTATTTTTTTATGATACAGCATATAAAAATACATACAACACCAAATTTTATATATTTATGTGACAGAACAACGTTTGTTGGGTCAACTAGTCATTGTTATAAAAAAGGTAATTTTCATTATAATAGTTCCTGGGTGAAAGAAATTCCTGTGTATGGCTCTAATAATTTTTCTTTTTATGGAATTATATGTTCAGCTCAAGTGAAACGGCCGACTTCATAGAAAATTCAAACTTATATATTAAATTCACAAACCAGTATTTTCTCTCTTTACAATTAACAATTTTTCAATAGACAATATGATTGATAATTTCCCGTGTGTAATTTGCAGGACACTAACTACACAAAAAATAATAGGTACTCATCAATTGGCCTAGTTAAAAAATCCTCAAAATAACTGCGTACTGAGAAACACCTCTTCAACTTATGTATTTTTTTCTAGAGGCAAACAAAGCTAGAAGTCGAAGCATACGTTTACATCGCTAGCTATCTGTTAGCGTGTTAATATTTAAGCATCCGCTTTATGCCTATATAATTTTATCGATTCGAATCGTCTCAGGATATATAATACAGCTTAGAGAAATAGCTACATAATATTGTTTGTTGTATTTTAAATTCATCTGATCGTCTCTCTGAAAGTTTGAAATTTCCGTCAGATAACTCATACAAATTAACTATTTATTTGCAGAACAAATGTTAATTCGAAAAACGTAACAAATGTAAAATTGTCATGACACAACTGTATAACTACAGTAATTCGTCATTCATGTTTTATAATATAATAAAAATGTAACTTATGGGGGTCTGTACATTGAAGATATATGAGAAAATCGATTATTGGGGTACTTTATTACAACTGCTTAGTTTAATGGAACCCAAAACAATAATTTTTAGAATTATTGACTGTCTGTATCTATGAGCTAATCTCCAAAACTACTTAACGGATTTTATCGTTTTTAAATATTTTTTCTCTTATTCTTCTATACATATAATGAATAAATAGAAGAAATCAAAGATTCACTGAAGTTACACAAAAATAGTATGATAGGCGACTAGAAGTGGTTGACAACATCGACATAAACTCGAATGAAGCCACTGGCAGAAGCTAGTAATATAAGTATCATTATTATATATAATACTTATACATAGTGTAATAAGTGGTTGTCCACGTATATCTTATTCTGTTCTTCACAAGATAACGCTTCTAGCAGTCACACAGATACTTTTTTCGCAAGGTTTCTTAATAATATGTATGACTTAAACCTTTATCATTTGTATTGTATTATAATATTAAACAGTCTTGTGGCTAGAACACTGACATTATATATGGTAAATAATTTTAGGCAATTTGGAAGTGACTAAATACTTATAACTATATCTCTTTTCCTCACTAATATATGGTATGTGCGCGTTACTGATGTAAATATAATTTTGGTTTCAAAATTAATTAAAGCAAAACTGTCCCGATGACGGCCAAGTGCATTTTCAACTTATAAATAAGTCTTGCATAAGTGCTAAATCGCATTCAGATCCGTTGAGCGCAGAACATATTAAATCAGTAAGGATAATTTCAAAAATGTTTCAAAAACTTTTAAATCTTATTACGTAAAATTAATATCATTTAAGCTCAAAAATATTTAGCTATTTTGACAATATGAGTTGATATGAAAAATATTTTTATGTTTTTTAGTAGATACATATTGATAATTAGTAGGTATATAATATATTCAATTGTAACCAGTGGACTTGGACTGAGTAACTTGTCTAATGCACTTAATGTCAAAAGTTCCGGGTTCAATAAGCGAAATAAACGTATACATGCGTCTGTCCCTAACCCTAAAAATTTTCTCACTCACATTTTAAACGATTGTTAACTGTCCTAACTTGTCCCGACTGATAATTTCATTCTATGGTTAAGCTGTTGAGAAAGTGCAAACAAACAGATAAATCTGTCCCCGTTGACGTACATTCGCGTTCACTTCCCCGAATATATCATGTACGAAGAAATAGAACAAAAGAAATATTATTATGTGACGACTTAAGTTTTCAATGCTACCATAATCTCAGCTTTAGATTCAGCGTTCCTTTTATTCTAATGGCTAACCAGGTATAGAATGAGTTATAGGAGCTGCTTAAGTATTGCTTATTTAACTATCGTTAACCATTATTTTTGTATATCGCACTCTATAAAATGACTACACAATTTCGATAACTTTTTAAGTCTTTAGGTGATTATCAAGATTTTAAGACTTCACATTTATTTATTTATATTACCAATAGGAGTTCCTATTATCTCGCTAAAATCAAAATGCCAGCTTTAAAAAAAACACAGTAATCGCCCGATTCATTGAGGAGCTATCATGTCAGATAAACACATAATACCATTGGTTAGTAAATAATTAAAAGACGGTAACAAGTTAGGAATCTCTTTGAGGAATTTGATTTTCGATATTATTAATATGAAGCAAAATATATGTCAGTATAGTATGTCAAGATAATTCTCTTAACTGATTAAGTTAATGGATTACTGTAGAATTTCAACTAAAGAACGTTCAGCAGAGTGTGTATAAATTATCTATCTGTCTGAATTAATAATGAGCAGGGAATGTCTTTTGAATTATGATATCAACCATCTGGAGGCCACTGATGTTAATATAAGGAAGTCACAATTTACATAAGTGTGTGCCTCAAACGTCCATCAGCAGGGAAATCTAATTTGAATATTCTATTTACAAACTAAGAGACCGCAATGCACCTTGTGAATGACATTACAAGATGTTACTTCAGACTAATTACGTTTAATTTTAGATGTGCATAAAAATTATTACTACTGTTGGCAATATAGCCTTTAATCCGACTCCAAAAAGATCAATATCGTATGTATATTATGTATTTAATAATCATAGGGCTACCTCAACATGACACGTAGAACAATTTAATTTAGTTGAAAATA
>JAOSYY010000012.1:9454440-9486996 GCA_025727935.1 Hebomoia glaucippe | reverse complement strand
TCCATATGCATTTTGTAAAAAATGGTATTTTAATATTACAAACAGACATAAATTAATTTTTCTAACACAAAACACCTCACATCAGGAATCAACTGTAGGACAATACCTATACAAAACTGATTGACTGCCACATCTGCCATTATCATTTAAACTGAAGTATTACAACAATATTTCTAAACACTCATTCAAACTGTCGTAAACCGAGTCAATATATGTCAGTTCATGTCAGAGAATTTAATGGGCCCGTATGGCGCACGAGTCTTTGAGAGTCCAAAAATTTACCGCAAAACATTTTGTTCCTGAAAGAGACAAGGGCATCAATCAATGTCGGTGTGTCAATAGCAAATGATGGAGGACTGATCGGAGGATGTGCATCTGCCAAATTCGGAGACCGCGAGCTGTCAATTGATGTACGGAATCCGAGTGAGCACGTGTTTTCCCACCAAATTTCAATAACAAGTAAGAAACGAACGTGATAATAATTGCGAAGCCTGTAATGTTTTTGTGAAACGAATTTAATGAGTACGTGTGGTGTATGATATGAAATTGTAAGATATAACATCGATGGTAATTTTTATATATATGTCTCTGAGCGTGTTTTTGTAATTAAACTCCTTAACGGCCAGATAGATTTGATTAAATGTTTTGTATGTGTTTCAGTAGATTTGGTTTAGATTTAATAAAACGTTTGTATTTAAGTCGTCTGTATAGTTTAACATCTGGCGGGTCCGCTAGTATTCAATAAACCTTATTTTATATTAATTATAATAATATATAAGTTATTTTCACAAATATTCTTGATATCATGGCTTCATCAATTCAGCTCTAAGATACGAAATTACAGTATTGACACCTTAACTTGTGCACATAAATAAAATACTAGCTGTATTATAGATATTGTATATAAAACTACTTATTTATCAAAATTTACAAAAAAATGTCTGTTTGTTGGTTTGATTTAGCTTATCTCCGAAACAGCAAAACTGATTTTGACGGTAATTTCACTGCTAGTCCTAACTAAAAGTGTCTTAACAATTATAATAACAAGCGCATTAAAATCAAGTTCCAAGATTGTGACTGGCAAGACTTCCAAGATAGTAAATGAAATTATAAGAAGCGTGTAAAAATAGTGTTTTGTAAATAATAATCTTAAACAGTACAATATTAAACATACATTTCTAACGAGTTCAATAAATTTAATTTCTGCATGCTCGAAATAAAAATAGGTCGGCAACGATCGTGAACGACTATTATGTGTGCTTTATTCTCATGGGTAGATCTATATTATAATACAAAATTATAAGGAATGGTTTTATAGAAATACTCGTAAATGTATAAAAAGTATTGCTAATACAATCCGATATCTAGCTTTTGATATGTCTCCAATCATTAACGAAATAAATCATTTGAACATGCTACCAACTAAGAGCTACATTGCCATTCGTTATGGAGATGTAAAAAATTTCGCCAACAATGGACTTAGTTTGTTCCACGGTAACAAATCACGATGGGTTGACGTTGATTTGACGGGTATGTGTAAACCTTGTGTAAACCTGTTCGATGGACTGGTTGAGGTCCAGTTCGTTTAATATTCCTTCGTTTGGATCAATAGATTTACCGACGCGACGTCACACAGAGGGAAGATCTTCGTGTAGATTTTGCGTGTTGTGGCCTTGCTATTTTACAATTTGAGAGGGTTGTCTAAACTCATAAATAAATTTGATTTGTTGGTTGCGAATTTAAAAATAACAGAAACACGATTTCTAAAATTTTGTCTATCTGTTTTAGACAGGAATTGCAGTGGATAAAAGTGCCTGTTATTATATCAATTTAACTAGGATTCCGCACAAAATCGTAAAAATGCATGAAATTCTGTCACTTGTCGCTTTCCTAGCAAATGTTTGAAATTGATAAGTTTCATTAAACGTTAAAAAAAGATAAACATAAAATTTATGCGGCTGAAACTGTACGGCATCGTTTGTTTGATAATATATGAATTATCCTATAACGATTGTTCTCTAGATTTTGCAACAAAGGTTGTATGTACCATTATGTAACGATTCCCTCGGCGAAGCTTGTGAAGCGGTGGTCGCGTCAACAGATCCTGAATGATGGAGCGTGTATCAAAAGTCACGAACAGACTTGTAAGTTATATGAGCTTTATTTTGCAATTATATCAGCATCAGCTCCAAGTAAGACCTCTGCTAATTGAATATTCATTGTGCTTTTCGAATGTAATTTCAATTGTCTTTTTTACGGCTCTTCATTAATGCAATGTTATTTTATATTTGTTTTTAATGGAGTGTCTTGGACCTGCAGCATCATAATTAAATATCTCATGTTAAGAATCCTCCTAATGCCACTTACTCCTAACAGTTAAATTTGCAGGTAGTTTTATTTACTAATTTTACAGATAAGCAGTAGGAGGACACTTGTTTCTTAGTGACAAAATAAATTAATAAAAACATCTTAGAAACACTAATTCATTATGTTGTATCTTTGTAAAGTTTTTGTTTCTTTGAAAATTTCTTATTTATTTTATACTTAAACGTTTTCCGTCCCGTTATCAGAGGCGATAAAACTAAAAAAAGTTCTGATTCAAGTTTAGATACAAATATTTTCTCATACTATTTTCACTTATTTATTAGCTTTGTAAATCAACCAATGAATGCGGCAAACACTTTGGACAAACTAAAATAATCTTTTATAATCCACTTAACTGACATAACTAACATTTTCTAAACGTTTGTAAGCGCAGGATTTGAATACCGCGACAAAACACCTATTAAATCAAGAGGAGATTAAACCCATACTTAAGATGGTGAAAATTGAGAATTTTATCATTATATCTCTCGGCTTAATCCCCTTGTGTTCGTAAACTCAATTTGAAATATGTGTGTCTTGTAACAGGCAACTTTGTTTGAAATTTGAGTTTCTCACAAGTGTTATGTTAGTGCAATATGCATTAGTTTGGAATCGACTGATTACATTATTTATTAATTACAAATGAATTCGTCAGAACTTTTAGATGTTAGAGCACTATATAAAGGAATCATGAAATGGTAGATATTCCTCCATTCTATGTGCTAATAACTTATATTTCCCTTTACTCGAAATCTCAGTTAGTCACTATCTATTATAAAAGAAGCAACCATATTCCCAAATTAGTGTAACAAGTACTGATAATGAACGATACGTGAATCTCACTTTGACGATCAAAGCGATTTACAATGCACAACATGATTCAATTTTGAACTCTATGCCATTTGCCAGAACGACGATATTGTAGTCAAAAGAGGGAATTCTGTAAAAGCACAGAAGGCTGATTTATATAGCGCGAGCCGACTCAGCCGTGTGTCTAATAAATCTCAATCAAGATGAACGATACGATATGATTGGTCGGTCGTCTGTCGGCGCCGAGGAAAAAGATGACCAGGTTACATAACTAGATTTGCATAGTATTCAGATTATTGTGACTAAAATTTGTTTTAGGGAACGGTTATAACTTTTCAACGTATCATTTGCAGTGACTTCAGATAATACTGCTTTTTATATACATATTATGAAGCGATATTAAATTTATATAAAGCAGCATTGCTGATGCCTTAGAAGGTTGAGAGTGAAAATTGAAGGTAAAGAATGTTAGAATTTAAGTGCACGTTAAAAGCGTTCCAACAAGAAAATACGCTTTTGTACCCAGGAATTTGAACCACACGAAAGGATGTGGCTTAAACCTAACAAAAGAAATGCAATGGACAATTATTTTCCGGGCGTGTAAGATAAGATAGAAGGGTGAGGTTTGACAATGGGAAGAATATAGCTCAACAATGATGTATGAGACGATGGGATCGATATTTCGGGGATAAATCACTGGCCAGTAATGTGTTTTTGGTATTATCAGCGTATTATCAAACGCACATATATTTTCTATAATTTATCTGACAAATAGGTAAGTTCTTTCTAAATGTAATTTAAAATGGTGTTAAAAGGTTGTATTCGCTTCGTTCACAAAGTTTTCATTTATAATATATGTATAGCAGACTGATATTAATGCGTTAATAATCATTTCATCAATATATGGAGCTATTTTAATTAAACAATCGAGGTGAAATAACAAAATATGTTCTTGAAATTAAAGATTAAAAGGCTGCAAAGAATTATTCTGGAATGTTTTATTTACTTTTAAAGTTATGTCGTAATATGCAAAGTAATACACGTTCATTTAGATTTCAGACTAACCAATAAGTTAATGAACGAATGGAAGTCACGATCACTAGAATAAAGTCGTTTATTTGCGTTCTTTAGATCATCAATCAATCAAGTTTCGACATAAATTGGCCAACGAGCACCATAGACAAAACATGAAAAAAAAATTTCTTTGTCTCGTTGATACAACCGACATTTCCAAGGGCAGCTTTTTGAATATAATAAGATAATATATATAATGAATATACCAACATTATGGATATATGGATGAGGTATTTTAAATTTTCAAGTATTACACCTTCAATTTAATGTAAAATATTTAATTGTGTATACAATTATTCTTCTAAACAGTATATTATTTACTTAACTGCTAGTTAGGGACCAACAATTCAGGACAATATCTTTTTCCAGCCAAATTTATGTTCGGTAAAGATGTTACAAAACTTTCACGGATCGCAAAAAGAAGTGCTCTGATTGTACTATTACAATCAATTTTGGATGTGGTTAATAAATATCCGTAAAGTACTGCCCATTATACAATAATTTATGACTCTTTATTAAACAAACTTCTAATTGAGTTCTTAAAAAATATTTGTTACAACAACTCTTCACTCTAAATATGTCATATTTAAATGAAACAAACAATGTTAATTGGATCAGTCAGAAGATAACGCCCCGCGATTCAAAAATCATGTTAAGGTTCAAACACATTGCCACCTGATGCTCTATTTTTCGATTAATCGTCATGAATTACATTAGAACTAATATTAATTTTAAACTTTAGGAGTTGAGAATTAGAGACCACTTTTGAATGTAGAATTTTATTAGTTTATAGGGGTAGGTCCTGGTAGTGATTGACGAACAAGATGTTTATCGGTAAACAATGCGTGTGGCTGCGCAGGCGCAGGGCTACGTGTTCTTTTGAACTATTGATGACTGAACGTATTGACGACCGGAATTCGAAGGCATTATTTTAAGCTGTGCTTGAATTTTTACTGCTTAAATTATCAAAACTCCATATAGCGTTTCTTATTTCTTTAGGGAAATTCCACACTGATACAATTAAGGTTATATCATGGTTTTGCGTAAATTCTTTCACTCTTTCAACGTATTTTTATACTATCCAGTTACACTAAACAAGAATAATAAGCTTATTATGTAGGCTTAAATAAAATAAACCACGAAATTCATTAAATGATGTAAACATATTCGTTTCTTATGAATTGACTTCTAAATATATTGTATATATCTATCTACAAAGGTCATATAATTTAACTACGCACGTCAATCAAATCAAAGAGATCTTCGTCTAAACCACTTATTCAATAACAAAGACCCCAAGTAGACGCCAGTCGTAATCAATTATAGGCATTTCCCTCTAATCGAGTGAGAAAATACAAAGATAGTAGGGGAGTGGATATTAAGTTAGGGGTAATAAGTGTGATGGTATTCACGAGTATCCAATTATTCAATTGGTTACAAATAAGATTATCGTCAGAAATCTAAAAGACAATAAAACCGAAGCTGTATCATTGGTAAACGCCTAAAAGCCTCTCTATAATATTTAGTATCGGTCCCTGAAGAAATAAATCCTAAATAAATCGTACAGAATAAAAAATTTAGGTTTAAATTGATTTGCAATGCGCGTTACGACTTCAGATACTTCAACAGTCTTTTTGCGTCGAAAGTATATAAAAGCATTAACTCTAAGCAAAATGGCAATGTTAGCAGGAAAATCTGTTCTAAGCTATTTTATAAGATTGGCATTCATGTAAAACTACTTGAAATAGATGTTTAGGTAACAATAAATACCATTTAATAAACGAAACTCGATACTGACGTACGCTAGCCATAAATAAGATTTTCCAACAGTAAAACAACTTTATTCGGAACAAGTATTGCGAACAATGGACTGACATACGAAAGCAGTGTCAGGCGTAAGATAATATTGTAAAGTAGTATATTTTCTGTTAACGCCATTGTCACAAATTCGAAATAACCTAGAAAGTTCCAAACCGTAACTGTTATACTAAATTCAAATATGAATTGAATATAAGAAACAAATTGTACAATTTAAATAATCTTTCTTATACTTACTAATATTATAAAGCTGAAGAGTTTGTTTATTTGTTTGTTTGAACGCGCTAATGTCAGGATCCGCTGGTCCCATTTAATAAATTCTTTCAGTGTTGGATAGTACATTTACCGAGGACGGCTATAGGCTATATTATATTTTCAAAAACTTTTCTTCCACATATGATTGAGTACATTCTACACTGTCCTTTTAAATTAATTATTACAAGTGACTTAGTATGATATTAACAGTAGTTTAAAAACACATAACGAGGGATGTTTGTGTTCAACGTTGTTTGCCATCGCATCTTCTAAAACGATGAATCAATTCTGATCTTAATATTTGATAATGGATATGATATGATTTTAATAATGAAGTTATGATAGCAATGTTAACTGAATAAAATATTCAAATACATCTTTTAAAATAAAATATAATATTATGGTACCGTATTTGAACACGTTTGTTTTAGTTAATTTTACTTTTCGCCACCATAGTCAGGCTAAAGGATTATCTGGAAACGTCGTAATAATAATCTATTATATGATATATAAAATTCTCGGGTCACAATGTTCGTTCCCATACTCCTCCAAAACGACTCTACCGATTCTTATGAAATTTTATATGAATATTCAGTAGGTCTGAGAATCGGACGACATCTATTTTTCATCCCCCAAAATGTTAAAGGTGGTCCACCCCAACATTTTTTTTATTATTTAGACAAAATAATTTGTTTTTATTTTTTTATAACCCTATATATTTATGTGGCAAAATGGCGTTTGCTGGGGCAGCTAGTAAATTTATAAAGTCATCATAAATTAATTGTAAAATGAAGTAATGAAAATTTATTTAATTATATATTAATATAAGAGAATGTGCAACACTCGCGTAAATATAATATAGTCTTATAAAAATAAGTATTATTACCAGAAGATATTTAAAAAGCATTAAATTATTATAGAGCCTTGTTTATTTATAAAATATATCATAAAAAACCTACAACAATAGTGAACATCTTATTTATATTCTAAATACACAATATAGGGACATAAAATTGAGAACAAATTATATCATTATATCATTGACGTAGACAATGATTGTCAGACATATTTCGGACACAAAATATCTCTTTGACCTTTAATAAGAGCATCGTTGGTGGTCGATTCTTCGAAACGACCCGGTTAAGGGTTGCGCGATTTAGGGGCTGAATGGAGCGTGAATATTGAAGTGATTTAGTTTTAATCGTGAGAGAGATACTATCGTGGAGCAGTATTTTGTTTCGAATACGATACAACATTCGCTTTTTTCATTTCGTCAAGGCAAATCTATGTGTGTGTGAATGTGAATGCCCGTTTCTACTAGCGATGTACGGGGCAGACTCATTTATGTGTCTTTTTAATCGCCAACGCAAAAACAAGGTTTTAAAATTTGATGCGTCTGAATATGGTAACGTAGGCAATAAAGTATTAAACGAATGTGTCGATTTTGTTTTAGTTATTTTAAAACTGACGTAAGAGCCATCATTTTTGGCGATCTGTTCAGGCGTTTGACAACTTATATAGACGTTTAATGTTATTTACTAAACATTTTTATTTGCACAGAAATATCGTAGCTTATTCTACATTTCAGCGATTGAAAAAGTTTTGATTTATATTAATTTCGTTGGTTTACAGCCTGGTTCCTCACGTGTGGCAGGACATACTGCGCTTACCACTAAGTCTATGGGGCTTAAATAATAAATGATAATTAAGATAACCTTAACGTGACAACCTTCCTGAACACCTGTCTAACCCTCGACCCGTAGACTGAGGTGATATTTTGACGTGTCTATCTTTTTATAGTGCTGAAACTCTTAAACGAATGGATTGATTGTGGTCCCTTTTTAATCTGAAAGCTAAAACTATTTTATTAAGTTGATATAGTGGTAGAGGTACGGCCAGTATTCGTAGACTCCTAATTCGAGCTACAGAGATAGATAATGGTATTGTGGATTTTTTTTATGAAATTCGCAAAACTAGTTTTGTAGATCTTATTATGTATCAAACGGAACATATGAAACGGGGATAATACAGCATTTAAAAGGTAATTGATTATAATATGCATCCTTCTATACAGATGTTGATACACTAAAGGTGCTACAAATTCGTTTAGTAAAAAAACTATCACGTTTCTACAAGACAACCTACAACTTGTTAACAAGGCATTTCTTTCCCGACCCTTGTTCTGTTTTTCAAATGATTTTTCTAAACTAGTATATATCTTTTGTTTTAAGCTGTTTTATTTTTCCTTACTTCGTGAATGTGTTTTTTTTTATTCGCTCAAGTCGCAATTGAAAAGAAACTATGGCTCAACTCTCATTTTTTGTTTGGGTATTGAATTTGCTGGTATAGCGTTATTGAAGTTTCATCTTACATCAAGAAAGGCTCTTAGCTTAGCAAGGATATTTTTTTTGACAGAAATCGTCAGACAGGTACAAGTCTCATTTGATGATAGGCGATAACATCAGCCACTTATTAAAGCTACATCCTTTACGCCTCGATGCTATAGGGGCAGGCAGAGAGTAAGACTTTCCAATTGCTACGATCATGACATACTCCTTTGGCTTCTTCTATAGCCAGCGACGTTTCTGTGCATACTCGTCGATTGGATACACTCAATACAGTCAATTATTTATTTGAACAAAAGACTAAAATCTAATTTTATAAAAATATTACCTATACAAACATATTAAGTTGAAGCCTGATTTTGTGACATATAAATAACAGATTTTTCTCAATTATCATTAACGTATATACGGTACTTAAAACAGCGACACAATGTATATAATATTTGGCTGTTTTTTCCGTCTTATAACCGAAATGGCGGAACCGATTTTACACAGCGGATAACTGATGTAATGGTACGTATCGTAAACTACTCCTTATTCAAAATCATATAGGCAAAACTTCAACGCAGAATAAACTGCCGAGTAAACACCTCTAGTATGATATAAACAGGTTAGATCTGATGAGTATCGAATCTGCCAGCATTCAACATACCATAAAGTAAACTTACTTATCTATACATCAATAGATCGGTCGGAATATTTGTAAATAACTTCTGCCATGGCTTCGCTAGTGTTCAATTAGTATATTAAACCTTGGGTTATATTATTAGACTTTTAGTAAGGATCTCTATTTAAAAAAAAAACAATCTCTTTAGCTTTATAATGTAAAGTATAGATTCGTGGCAAGCTTTTCTCTAAACAAGTCACATACGTAACAAATGTCAGTTACTCATGCGATATCTATTATCTATTAATATTCGCAATTATCAAACATGTCACGAATATGCTATTCTATTAATCGTCAATATTTCAATCAATTTAGACCACCTGAATGAAAGATAACGTCATGCTACTTTATAAGGAAAACCATCAGTCTCTGGGTAAAACCGCAGCCTTTTTGTTAAAACCCGATTGTCACAGTTATAGGTTTCTAATGAATAATTCATCATAATCACCCCGTGGTCTAGGATAGTGTGAACTTAGAATATATTATGACATGTGATTCACTGTTTTGATTTGGTCAGTAACATTTATGGGTTGTATTTTATTACAAGCATAAAAGCTGACTTTTTAGAAGACTTAGTTTTCGTAGGCTGCCACTATGACTTGTCACCTGCTACGATTCCTACATACTCCTTTCGATTCCTCTATTCCCATTAAAGCTTTTATACACCCTCGTCATTTGGATATACTCTTAATGTCACCTTTCCTCAAAATGATCTCGGTAGGTCAGGCGGGGTGATTTTTTAGCTTAAAAAATAACCAATATGGATTATGGAAGTCGATTTAAACTTTAAACCTAGGTCTAATTGTTGTATCGAAGTGAAACAATTAGTTTTGATAACAATACAATAATCGGAAATAATGGATTACACCTGAAGTAAAGCGTAATTAAACTCATAGAAATATTTGTCTTTTTAAATTTAGTATATTGGACGTGTGAGAGAAAGATGTAAAATGAGTATGAGAACCTTATAGTAATCAGTACTGAAATGACGATAGAATCGACTAAGTGTAAACTATGCAGAACATATGCAATAATAGGATTTGCAAGGCGACGTGAAGGCGCCACTGTAAAAAGAAGCAAATCGTCAAGCAATCGAGATTTATATCGACACTATCGATAGTAACGAATACCCAACGCAAAGCCATAAATACGAAATTCTTTATGCCACATTGTAATTCTAAATAGATTTGAATGAGAAATTGTGGATTAAAATACAATCTGTCTTACTGAATTCGGCGTTATAAACACATTCTTCCTCTGAAATAAACTTATCCTGTAAACAATTAGGTTGCACTTTGAAGCAGGTTCATTAATGTAGCAGCAAGTGCGTACAACTTACTTTACGTGTCGCGTTTGATTCCCATCCACTAATGAATTTAATTATACAAATTATTCGTACGTACATCTTTAGTTATTAAAAAAGTCGTGAAGTGTACATGAGCGCATCTCGCCTATATTCTATGTACTACCGAAAACTTAAATTAACAATAAATAGGACGACAAGTCAAACTTGCGAAATCGCTGACTGTGACACTTTTATTTTATAAATAGTATATTTCTAATAATAATCTATCATTTTATACACGCTTCATATCACAACATTCTCAATATCATAGCATTTTGCAATAACTAACATGGTTGTCTGATAAACGTCGATTTGCAAAGAAACGCCAATTAGTTCGGCAATTAAGTCATTGGTGCTAGTATACATGTGTTATTTAGGTGGACAGGATAATTGGAAGGCTATTAATATCTGCTTAACTTGGCTACGGATCACCTCGGAGGCTAGCCTGATATACGTTTTTTAATTATCTGTGGATTAACGTAGACCTTAATGTTTACTATTATTGAAAAAGGCCACTTTTATCGACTCCCACTAGAACGTAACCTAAATCCGTCAAAAACATTTTTTAGTTTTTAATTCGAAGCTTCTAAATTATAACATAAAAAATGCAATTTACAAGTGGAGCATTCAAGTGATACTTGACAATAAAAGAAAAACCAAAGAATATTAAAGATCCCACCACTAACGATTTAAATAAATGACCATCTTACCACATAATCCGACTTTAAAAGTGAAACCGAAAAAAAATTTAAAGCAATTACTCCGGTGTCCCATTACTATTCACGCGGGAGACTCATTACCCAGTTAACACGTGTAGAAAAAGATTAAAAACGTAAAAGCTCCCGGTAAGTAAGAAATAAGAACAGTAGGGACGATTTAAGTGAACGCCAGTTTATAATGCACCTTGAAGACATTTTAAAGTGAAGTCTTATGAAACATTTCGATTTAGACTATAATATTATGGTTATATTTTTATGGTTTTTAATGTAACTAATAGAATTTCTGTCATAAGGAAAAAAATATTGTTTAACAGGTTCGTACAATGATAGGCATTTTATTTAGGGTGTCCCCACTGTCAATAATAATCTGTGGTCCTCGTACAATTCAGATCGAGATCCTGTTGAAATTAATCGTTATACATTAGTTCTCGCGTCGGTGAATTTTTATTATGGACTTGAAACTGTTATGCGTCGCGGGTGGTTGTCTAGTAACACATGCCTTTGAAAATGGAATTCGTGGATTACGCCAAATTAGGATATGAAAAAAATTTTAAAGCATACAAATATCAAATATAAACAAAACCTGAAAATTAAGTGGCAGACAGCAAATTGTTAATAAGCAATTCTGATGCAAAGAAAAAATAAAAATAATTACTCAGAAACTACAAAATCAACTATTTTGTAGCTGAAGGTATCATCAACTGAGAATAACTCATCAATTTAATATTTATAGTAAAAAATATTCCTTTATGGTCTATTAAATCAGATGATTATCATGATTTATTTATAAATTAATAATTTAATCTTACTATCAATTATAGCACTAAATACTGATTTATTTTTGAAGTAATCGCTTTAACATAGTTGTATTCATAGTATAGACCTTTTCACAAAATATGGATGTTTAATACAATTAAATTAAGTATCCTTTTGTAATTGGTAATTAATAAGGAAGATTTCAATTAAAGCAATAATTAGTTATGTTTAAAAATTAAAATGTGTTTTCAGTTCTAATAAGATTGCCAGTCCACACATTCATATAAATGTTTAAGAATAATTCAGTAAGATATACTACCTATCGAGTATGTAAAAGTACACAGGTCCTAATTATGTACTATGATCAATTCCTGCATACCCATTGGTAAAAAATTTACTATTTATATAATTATATTTGTATTTTATTTATATTCCTAGGATATTAATTTTGTTGAGAAGTAATAAAACTTTTATAATCTGAGTAACTGTCTTGCCTAGTACCTACTTATTTAAAGATATCAGTATCATTTAATGTACTTAAATTAATAGCTTTTCTATGTAGTGATGACCATTGACTATTTGTCTAGAATTGACTTTATAATGTGGATATTTCTTTTTAAAATGTTTAGTTTTAAAATTTTAGCCGTATGATCTGTGGATATTTGTTTAAAGAAATATGTTTGATTTCCTCTGTAGAGGAAAAATAGTTCACATTGAGCTATTTATAAACTTGATAAAACAACATTTTAAAGAGATTTTCCACTTTATTCTTGCCATGGTAACACAAGTTATATGATTTTGGTTTATAGAGTTGTTAATGTTGTTACGTGATCTCTAACCGAAAATATAAATACAAATTATTCTTTATAACCGGTGATAGACTTGTAATTTTTACCTTAGCTTTGAGCGCGTAAACTGTATGCCTTCCATATCTATACTTAGCAGCATACAATAAAACACCACCACCAATAACACACGCACATGTGGTCCACACATTTTTGTAATTATTTTGATTCACAAAACTAATATTACGAGTAAGTAATGCAGATATATTCGCGTTTTTCAATAATTTCCGCGATGTTCGAGTTAAAGTCGCCATGTTGATAGAACAGCTGACATTGACACTTCAATATATTGACAGAACGGCAGCATGAAAAATTTATCACGCATGCGTCATGAAAACATTTTCATGACCTTGAAAGGTTGTAGTAATCAAAATCAAACACCAATAATTTTTTTGTAACATTTATAATAACAACTCCAGTAATTGTAAATGCTTCTTTAAAAAATATATATAATTTATTACCAATATGTATCTATAAAAGAGGATTTTAAATAATAAATAATGAATAGACTAGTTGGTTTAATTTATATTTTAAAATACATAAGTAATTAAGAACTACAAATATCTACATAAATTAACAGAATAATGCTTTATTTAGTATACAAAAATGTTTATTTTATACTATTACAATTTTACATAACACAGTTTCTTTGGTTTTATTGAGATGGACGAGAAGTTCCTTCCATTGCTTCAGTGCCCTCTTCACCATTAATATTAATTTCTTGTACAATAACCTGTTCATTAGAACTCATCTCCTGCACTGAATGTAACAAAACTCTTTTAATTGTTTCCATACTATCATACACACCATACTCTGCTTGCCATAAAATAGTTGTTATAAGCTGTTGAATGTTGCTTCTAGTTTGATTATTTTTAAACTTTCGCAATTTATTTCCTACATATTCGCCAAAAACATGATTCTCGTCTTTTCTAGCGTCTATGATTACTTGCTTTTTTGGTGTTTCAGGGCGGTAACTTGATATTCTGGGTGGTGTGGCAACTTCTCGCTTTATTGTTCTATAAGACATTCTTCTCTTTTTCTGAGGTTGTTGATAAGTTTCTACAGTTTCAAAGACATCCTCATTAAGCCATTCCTCATCTGAACCTCGGTGCATCTGTTTGACAAGATTAATTGTGGCTTGTGTATTATCATCATGTTGTTCGGCATCTGTGTCTGCATCTAATACATCTACCTGAAAAGTTCATCAAATGTAACAAATTAATGACTTTGTTGACATTTTAAACATTTTAATTTAAAATGAATTATATTTTACATATATTAGTTTATATATAAAGGAATACAAATTTAGTTAATAATAGAAATCAAATGACCATAAAATTCTCTTAATAATAGGTCATAATTATCATCTTGGGCATTATGATCTCTAATATTCAGTAAAGTGAAACTGTCCATCTTTACCGACATAGATGTGAGAATTAGACTTATATTGAAAAATGTCTTATTCAGACTTTCATAGAATTTGCATGATTAACATTAAATTATTAAACCATATTTCAGATATTTAGAGAACACTATCAATTTTTATCTTCCTTAACAATGTAAAGATATAAATTTAATAATATTGCATGCATGCACCAGATGAAATTGTTAGTTTTGATACATAAACATATAACAAATATACTTTCAAAATTTAGCTTTAGTGTGATGTAATATCATTAAATTAGTACTCATTTTATAAAAAAACTATGTAAGGTTAACAAAATATAACAAGCAACTCAACATTTATTCCCTAAGGATAAGTTAAGATTAATAGGTACGTCTCTATTAATCGATTCAATGTTCATTGCGTCGATATAACCTAATCAATCGATGAGTCTTATCACTGATAACAACTCCAATAACATAAATTATATAAGTTGCGTACTTTTATTAAGGGCATGCCACCATCCGCGCCCTCGTTACCAGGGTTGTTATTAACTGATATGGAATAACGTACGTTGTCATTTTTGTGAGATTTCCCGTATCGCTTTTTCCGAGATCGCGGTGTAGCTCGAGATTGATTTGATTCTTCATCTGGAACTATACGGAATCCTTCGTCCAGTGTTCCATTCTGTCCTAGTTCCCATTGAATGGGATGCTTATTTAACAAATGAGCCCGCAAATTTGTCGTATTACCGAAATATTTATATTGATTATCACATAATTTACACACAATAGCCACAACCCTATTATCGTGTTCTATGCGATCGAAGAATCGCCACACAATGGACGGTGTTCTCTTCATTTTGTATCGATTCCCGATTATTAATCAATTTGCCGCCAAAACTTTTTATTGAGATGAATCCGATTGTAATTGCGTATCGAATCGAGGTAAGAGCACAATGTTTGAATGTTAAACAAAATGGCGACCATCGAATCGAAACATCGAGTTTGTATGGTTTTGACATTGGAAACAAACTGAATGGCTGTCAGCTGTCAACAAACGTATCGTTTATAAACAGGTTTTAAGACATGTCTACATTTATAAACTATTGGTTAACTTAAAACACAATCTTCCTTTAACATATTATTGTATTACATGTGCGTAACTAGAGTAACAAATAATAACATATGTTTTTATGAATAGCTTGAGGTAGATTTCTATACATATATAAGTATACTAGCGGTGATACGCGGGTGCACCCATATGGACTTTATAAGATCGACATTTTATCAACACAATTGTTTGCATATATTAATTTTACTAACTTTATTTTATACAATAATTGCATTCATACATTACTATGGATACCTTGAAAGCTAAAATCTAAATATTTATAATGAGGCCTACGTAATGAGTTAAAAATAATCCATTTAGTCAATGAATAGTATAGTTTAGCAGATCTCTTACTAATGTATGTTTATCTGATACTTTCAGCTTTACCACCATACTACTTATTTTACAAGAATGGCGGCTGGCATTCATCATAAATTATACTATGAAGACGTCTTACTGACTCATGTTTGCCTGGTATTGCTTTCACAAAAGTAATGAATATATTTTTAACTGTACAGTTAGCGTACCTAATTTTTAATAATAATGGTTTTATCATAAAATATTACCATAATTTATGATAATATGAAATACCCTATGAAATAAATATATATAGCGAGCCAACGAAATAAGATAAAGAAAAAGGCATTTTTTGGTTAATGAATGATATCGCTTGGCAGACCTGTTACTGACTTATGATGACCTGGTACTTTTCTCGTAAAAGTATTGTTACTTTTTTATCAACGTTATTTTTTACATTAATAATATCATACATACACATTGCTATGGAAAAGGCGGTCCTGTATAGACAATTTTACGCTTCTTATCTTATATCTGTCGAACAAACCTAATGAGTTTTGTGTGAAAATCTTCATCCTGCATTATAGACGTTTACGTATTTAAAAATAACATTCGGTTAGTTTTCATAGCCACTTGACTAAAAACGCGAACGTCCTTAAAAAATAAGTATTTAAAAAGTCCAATTTTTTTATAGTATGCCAATAAGTATATAGATTTTTAGACGTTTTAGTATTTGTTTAAAGCTAGAAAATTTGTAACGTTACTTGTGGTTGTGAGTTGGCTCGATTATAACTAGGTTTGGCATATTTAATATTATTTAAAAAAAAATCAAAACAATCTTAATTTTTTTATATATATCTAATTATCTATGCTTCTTCCTATAATCAACATAATATTATGTGAATCCAAAAAGTGTGTATAGGATGATAAAATAAAACATCGTGCAGTATTCAAAGAATCAACTTTATTTAGTTCAGTATAAGAGACTGTTAAAAGTTATTGTCTAAATTCTTCGCTCATTCTTTTGGTAGTCTATATAATAATGTGGTTAATTTTAATATTTTCCGCCGAAACATATGGTTTTGCCACTTTCAATGATGCGACTAGAGAGATAGATATATTTATATTAAAATGGATACACATATAATATTGGGGTATATAGTTTTACCAATGTTTAAGAATATTAAAATGCCCCTATATATATAAATGAATTATTTTTACTTAATAATACGCTTTTCATACCTGAAATATTTGCTTTTTATCACAATTTAACTAAATTGTGGTATAATGCAAATGAATTGTATCAAATTTTGGTACTTCGTTATTAAAGCTGAACACGTGTTACACGTGTACAAGTACTCTAGTAGGTAATTTTCAAATATGTAAGCTCTTTGACTGTGCTATCTGCAATGTTTTAATTTACAGTTCAGAAGAACCGTAAAGTAGTATTTTTATTGTAGATATATATTACCTGACGCATCATGGAAAATGGCATATGAAAAAATAATAATCATTTGTTTTTGTACATGTATTATCACGAATACAGCTATATTGTAAAAATGTAAAGGTATCGAAATTAATTAAGTAATACTGTTTGACCCAAGTTCCCCTTTTGCCCCGATTATTTAGGGAAAGGGTTAGGAGCCATCAATTGGTGGGTACAGACTAAGTTTTCGATACACTGTCCAATCATTTACCCATGGGCGATGCGTTGAAAGAGGCTTCTACGTTTTTTTACTGCTATATAGAACGACACAATGTGGCGTCATTCGCCACCTCTGCGAACAAAGTATATTCACCGAGAACCTACTACATTTAAAATTTCAATTTGAAATAACACCACAATCTGTGGCTGTCAAGTTATTTATCATAAACACAGCCGATGCTGACCTTTTATCATAATACTTATAAAAAGAAATTTACTTATTCATTGAAGTTATAATAATTTGCGTCTAAACGTTATGTTCGAATGTTTCGAAATTTTACAGGTCAACGTTATCTACTATCGCAAATAACCAGTGTTAACTATTAGTAGTAAAGAGATATACTGTTTGTACCTGCGCCTTAAAGCAGGTTCAAAAACTACACATCGATATTTTGTTATCCTCTATAATGTACATTCTCTTTTGCCTTAAAAACGTATCTTACGTAATATGCCTTTTTGTATTTTTTTTTTGCAACGGCAACCCCGACTCCTGAATCTGTTCATATACATTCAGTTTTTAAATTTATAAAACTTCCTAGGAGTATTAAATAGTTATCATTAAATATTAATAATTATTACTCCTGTTAATTAATTAATGTCCATTGAATTAATTGTCAGAATAAAGTTCTAGATGTATTCACAAATAAATCTATTATAAGTAGGATATTATGGCACATGTGTTTTAATAACAATTTACAATAAAATGGTACTATTGTTTTCAAACTCACACTATACTTGATTAGAAAGTTAAAGTTTAAGGTGTTAAGTAATACTGTAACGAATTTTAAGAGTCAATGGAATATACAATATATTAATTATTATTTGTAGTTTAAAAAACTAGCCAATGTTGAAGAATAAATTCACAACAATTATATACTGGCAATACTACTTCGACATATATATATATATATATATATATATATATATATATATAACTCTTTCGACATATATTCCGGAAAATTAATTATCCAAATGCACAGATTAATGTAACAAAGGTAATCGAGAAAGTGTGAGTACGACAACATAGAATGCAAGATTATAAAATTTAGGAATCAATTATAATATATCGGCAGATAAAAATACAGTCTTACGACATAGTTTATTTTATAGAAAATTATAAAACTAGACATTAAAATGGAGAACCATTCCACAATGCACCAATACTGATTCTAGGATAATGAAGAATATTTCATATTTACAATAGCAAATTGATGTTTTCGAAATTGAGGAAAAATGAGACTGGAATCTTAGCGATTCTTTCAACTACATTAAATTCGCGATTTGACAGTTAACATTGTCGATTATATTTTTTACTCCATAAATCGAATAATCCAAATAATGAATAGGTTAAGACCGCGATTGTATTAAGAAATACATCAAGGACCTAATAAAATATACGGATAAATGCTTTATATAGTACATTACATTGTTTTTATTTCTTTACATAACAACAGACATAATAAATAACTTGATTCATCATCCGTCTTACATACTTAGGTACAATCATAAAGCTTGTTACAATGAATATTCATCACTCTTGAATATTTCATCAGCGGACTATTAATACTTGTTCGCTTCGATTGTTTTACATAAAATAATACTAATCGTTTGATAGTATTGCTTTTGTTTTGATATGAATATTAATCGTGATTGATGTCGAGGTAAATATTTGTCCGTATAATTCCCGAGCTTTATCGCAGTTTTGCGTTCTACGAATTAAAATAAAATATTCGTGCTTCGAGTATTGATCGAAAACAAAGAGTTTTGAAGTTTCAAGCTATAGTCCGCTAATAAGTTTCATGACATATCAAATTAAAATTCTAAGCGTATTAACCGATTGCGAGGGATCTATACAGAATGTATTCGTGTAATATTTAATCATTCACCATACACATTCATAAAGACAATACAAATTACATATTGCTATAAAACGGATATAAATATAATACATACATTGGCTCACTAATATTACAAGCGTATGTCATCCTAATATCTACATCGGATGGAACTAAAGGGTTCAAGAATTAAAACATCAACTAAAACGTTAACAAAATACGACTTTCTCTATGGAAAATAAAATAAATAATTTACAAATTACATACACGTTTATTACTACTAATAGTCACTTCAACGCTTTTAAATTTTATCACTAATTCATTTTTATTCGGACGGATTGGAACGAACGATTTTGTATGCGAAATGCCTTATATATTTTTTATTTCATGAAACTAAGGGTTAAACCGGAATAATGAGGCAATTTTTTTACTGGCAACACCAATTGCAAAATCGCTCGTTTCCAATCCAAACTTACAAGTAAACAGAAGCATGCCGTAGCCGCACGTTACCCTATCATAGCCTACACCAAACCCGACGGTACCTACATTACTCAGTCATATATTTTCAGTCAATTTCTTATGAAAATACACCAAACAAATCCGTCTAAGTACAATAAACTTACCGATCCATATTCGCGACAAATCGGCCAAAACCATTATTATCAATTAATTGAGAAAATATTCGAGACGATATGAATAAGATTTTTGGGAAGTGGTATGCATATAAAGGAATGCAACGACCTGCGTTGCATTCATTAATGAATCACTTAAATTTAATTAAATAGGAAATGGATTCGGATGATATACTAATAATGAACAGACGCGTGATTCGGTCGAAAGATTCAAATGGATTTGTATGAGTCCGGATGTAGCCGGGCTACAGAATGTTTCAAACAGTAAGAACAATACGAATTGAACTTTATACGACACTCATTAAAACTTGTAAGTATATTTCTGAGTCAGTGCGGTCAACCCGTATTGTTGTTACCTTTGTGGGAGTTTTGTAAGCCATTTGCCGCGAACTGGGATCTTCCCTCCATCTAACACAGTTCCACATTACCAAACATAAATCTCGACTCGTTTACATTCGATATTAATCATAAGTTATCAACTAAATTAATTTCATGATAACAAAGACAATTGGAATCCGATATATCTATGTTAAAGCAAACTAGGAATATAATTGAGATAGATAATTTCAGTAGCTTTGGTAGAATAATATCATTTGACGTTGCGTCAATTATTGAGTATTTAAGGAGAAGAACGTTTAAGGGGTGAATGATATGAAGCGGATTACGAAAGAGACTGAAATAAGAGCATACTACGAGAGGTAGTTCTTTAAAGATTTAATATATATGCAAAGGAAATGTTATGGATATATTTGTTTACTTTAAAATTTTTATCTGCCAGGTAATTGTTTAAATAAATTAGAGAAGAGTTCAATGTATAAATTGATTGTATAAATTGACAAATTCGAAAGTTTTCATATTCATATTTTTGGTCAAATCTCAAATATCAGTCTCTTGAACGCTAGCCGTTGGTTCCCGAGTTACTAGTGAGTTTTGCCACCGACGCGTTGTAATTTCAAGTGCCATTCCTTCGGAAGGGCGTTGAATGGGAATGATAAAAGCACGGTATAGTTAGAGTCGGCATTATTCTATTCGATCTCAGGCGTATGAACAAGCCACACTATCAACGTCTCTTGCCGCGACGGATAAAATTAAACTTATATATGGATAAATTTAAGTCATAAGTGCGAATTCTGTTTCATGTTTTACATATTTGATCCAGTTAATTGTTTTATACCAATTGTCGTGTCAGTGTGATCGTGCTTGTTCACAATAGAACACCCACCTAACCCCCCATGGATAAGAGATTCTTGCGTAAGTGGAACGGTGCTAGTGTGCGAGCGCCACGGCAGCCCCGACCGCGACCAGCGACCGGCTCACGCGCGACCGGTCGCTTCTTGCGCGGTCGCCGACCGAAAAAACTCATCAGTCGTTGACATAGTGGACATCGTCGATTCGTCCCAGCTCATTTCGGTCGTGCTCGTCGTGCCGTCATGTTTTCTCCGCGCTTTCGGATGCCGCTTCTTTTTCGGGTCGTTCGCTTTTTTGTGCTTCCGTTTCCGCATGTTTTGTTTCGCAACGCGACGCTGACAGTTTCTATGGAAGAACGGCGGTCGTTTGAGTTTGCCACGGTGCCGTCGCGGGGGGCAGTGCGCGTGCTTGGGCCCCTCCCAACGTTTGGTCAGCGTGAGCGCATACCCGGAGAGGTTGCCCAGGGGCCTACTCACTGGTATCTGTGTCCGCCGCGCCTTCCCCCGGTTATCGAGGGCCAAGAACGTCTTCTTCCCGCCACGTATTCGAGAATACGTATTGTAATTATTCTCCTCTATATGCTCCTCGAACACGCAATCGTCCGAGAGATCCTTCTGAAACAAAAGAAATACAGTTTTAAATATCGTGGGAGTAACTTACTACAATGCAACACTTCTAGTTCGCATAAAAAAATACATAACTAATGTGACCATGTGAAATATCAAGCAAACATTATATGGCAAATCTATGCATGATAAATCTATATAAATCTATATAAATCTATATGTATATATTTTATTTATGTATTAGGTTATCAATAAATGGATCATAAATGACTGTCTTCGCGAAACTCATCCACAATGCCAATTACAATGAAACAAATACAATAATCCAATCACATGTTAACGACGCCAATTATGTTAGTATTCGGTTTGAGATTTATAACGAGCGAAAGCGTCTACCAGCTATTAGGGCAGAATGATCAAAGAGTTTCTATTATGTGCGACTACAGTTGAATCTATAAAGCTGTCGACATGCCGGCGTATACTTTACACATATTACGAAAGGGAATTCTCTAACAGATGTCTTTTATATTGGCCTATTTGAAGATTCTTGTTCAGTTATCGGTAAATTCTACAAGTGTGTTCCGCGTGAAAATGTTACCATATGAAAAATCCCGTAAAATTGGTATCGCATGGCAATAGGAAATTACTGAGAAATAATTTCATAAGTATTCATTTTGAATTAACAGAATATGAAGTGTAAGAAAACTGTTTTCAATTTATGGGGTAAATTATTACAGTTTAATATTTAATATTATATAAAATTTTGATTTAGTATGTAATACTTAGGATCTATTAAAGTGCTATCTTACGGGTAGATTATTTGGTTTATGAACTTACTCAGTGTTTTGATTTTTTCACCGATACCTCAGTACTAAAACATTGTTTAAATTATCCCAGATTGAAGCCGTTCACAAGAATAGCCGACCTTAACTATGTCTGAAGAAATTGGTCGTTTTCATAAATATGTATAGAATTGCTGCAGGCTGTACTAATGTATCTTAAATTGTGCCACAAGTTCGCATTAGCTTCGAATGCGTTGTATTCAATATTACTTGATATATTGCAATCGGTCGCTGGTTTAATATTATTGCGCTGATTTATTATAGTGGCAATTTGTTTATAGGAAGTCTCTTGCATTACTAGTAATAACTTATAAGGTTAAGAACAACTGTAATCGTCAGTAAGATAATATTAGTAATATTTTTACATTATCTTTCTTTCTTATGTATTATTATTTTAACGGTTAGGAATTTATAAAAATATAACCTAAAATAAATTATTTAACCTCACCATGCTAGTTTCAGCATAAATATGTCGAGTTCAACTAGTAATTACGTTTAAATATCAGATTTCATCTTCAAAGCACCCATATTTATCACGCAAACGTAGACCTCCCGTAGTGAAATCCCGCCGGGCAAATTAGCAATAGTTTTGCTATACCACTCCAGAGGTCACTTTAATCCATATATACACAAACTCATTTTATACCGAGGAAACGAATATTTATAATCTGTGAAGACAACGCAATGGTCCGTAAAATGGAACGTCACGTTTTAATGGCGGGAGAAAACTTGTCAAGGTGTTGTTTATGGTTGCAGGAAATAATGCAGATTATGCATAGCCGTTCTGTTTTAGTATCGTATAATAAAACTAATTTTAGACTCGCAGGGTTAATTTGCGTCAATTTATAGTAATATATAAATTTTAATGAGATATATTTTATAAGAAATTATTGTTCAAATTAATGATTTTAAACATGTCAATGATAACATTGGAAACTTCCAAACATAAAGTAAATTCTAAGACCTGTACAGAAGCTTACACAGAAGCTTCGTATAATAATAAAATATAAAAACTTTTTTATAAAACATTATTAGAATGAAATAGAATTTTGCTCACACTTGTACCCGACCAATATTATCTTAGCACATAAAATCAGTTGTACACAACACTTCGCAATACTGTCGTATTATATAAATAACGCACAAATATTTATCCACTACAGAATAATTCTATTTTACTTTATAATAAACTTCTTAAGAGAAAGTAAAATTGTTCAGACAAATAGACAGCAAATGAGACATTCTTATTTGCATTTAGGAAAACATACGAACATTTGAATTTTATAAATTCATCGAATAAGTATAAACCTTCTATACATTCACAAATCAAAGACAGTAAAGAAAACAGATCAAGTCTAACAGTGATTTGCGACATCAATTGAGTATTTCTGAAAAGAAACGTATTGTTACTTTGTAGTCTATGTTAGGAAAAAATAACATTTGAAGCAACGCAGGAATTGACTATTCATCCAGAAGTTAATACTCTATGCTATATGCTAATGTCCCTAATTCAATAGAAAAAAATGTAGTCGCAGAAACACATTTAAATTCCGAGCTAATTAAGTCATTAGCTATACATAAGAGGCTTCACCTTAATTGATCGTTCTAAATATTCTAAATGTTATCTTATCGCTAAACTACTATACTGCACTCTATATAATAGCCCGGAGTTCGGAAAATTAGTTAATAAAATGAACGGTGTGAATTATAGAGATGGCCAGATTAGATATCGATTATCGATAAACTTCTAATCATACTGCATAGTTTATTTTATAAACTTAATTAGAAGTTCGAGATAAGAAATTAAAAATTGTCATAAAAAAGTTGTGCATTACAGTTATGCAACGATGTTTTAAAATAATATATTAAATGTACGAGTCATATCAATATGTGTTAGTGTTCAATTTATTCCTTGGTGAGAAAAAGATTATTTTGTTGCGACATTATTATAATATTTAGATACAACTAAGTTCACTGTTTAGTCACCAAATATGCATACACTTTCACGAGCGGATAAGGACCGCGACCGACGACCGTCTACATAATTTAAATTCCCACATTGCCAGCAAGTTACGTATATTTTCAGACATATTCTAATAGTGTATGTAAATGTTCCTCGATCTTATGTTTACATTTATTTTCTAAACGATAAATCGCGTCAACCTACAGGTCAAACGTTTGCAAGAATCATCGATAATCCCCATCGATAAAAAGACAATAGGGCAACACTGAAGCGGGTTATCTTATAATGATCTTCAAAATCGATTGACGACTGCAAACGTATATTCGAGAAAGATTTCAATTTAGAAGTCCATTTTGAGTACACGGTCAATCTTGTCCTGTGTCAAAAAGATGATCATAAAATTGAACTAGTCGTTTATGGAGACGGATCTTGAAGCTATTCCATGTTTTCATTGATTTTTAATGTTGCTAGTACAATATTTTTTTGATCAATTCTAAAAATTAGTCTAAGAATTCATGTAAGTAGTTCGGAGAAACGGCATTATTTGAAAAAATTGCGCAAGATTTTATTATAATAGTTATAGCTCCACCCGGCATTGATCGGGTGCAATTTACTCTTTAAAACATGTAACAGCATTGAAACAGGAAGTAACAGTTTTTAACTAAGGATTTTCAAGATAGAATGTCTTCTCAATTCTCAATTTTTCCGTTATTTTACAATAAATTACTTTCTTAATTATAAACTACGTTTCGATATATACGAACTCAATAAAATCGGCCAGGCTGTTAAGTCTTGCTTTAGTGAATTTTACAATTTAACCTTACAATAACATTTTAAACTATATGCATATTTTAAAATCCTATTTTATATAATATATATAATATAAATGTTTTTCCACAACAATAATATAATACGCGATACATATTTCTTCACACCGTATTAACTGCTGTACCACGTCACGGATTTTAATCGTTTTTATATGGAAACTTATTATAGTGAGTTTAATTGTAACTTTTGTAGTACTAGAGTAATACAAATGTTTTGTAATGAAGTTATCATTTTCTTAAGTAATTGCAATTTGCAAAAGTCGGAGCGGATCGCTAGTTTAAAAATAAATAAGAGTAGATCTAACAAAATCATTAAAACAAAAATATGTATATTCAGAAATAACTACAGCGTCATATAATATATAATAAAGAAATCCAAGCTTTTAGATAAATTAAGCAACGGCAATTAACGTACGGTTTTATAATAGCGTTGAAACATTTACATTATGAAGCTTTTAAGTTTTGAGCCAAAATTATTTTTATGACTATTGAGGCATAAAGATTAAAAATATTGCGTAAAAACCTTATAAATCATCACCAAGAATAAGGTAAAGTATTTTGACTGGTTTCACAAATTGTTTTAATGCATTTATCGTATTTTATTTCCTTGTAAAATATAGATTTGATTTCATTCGACTTAGCTTAAAATGATTTGTTAAGCGATAGTCTGGTAAAATTTATAATATTGTCTTGATATATGGGCATACCGATTAATCTTTTAGGTAGATGATTATTTTTTTCTAAGCGTCTAATAAAAAAATATGCCAGAACCAGAATCTTCAGTATTTATAATTTTAGGCAGTCTCGTGGGAAAACTTATAAATTTAGAAAGACGCTGATAGCGATCTTCTAAATCGCAATCCTACAAAAACTTAATCTCTTTTTTATAATTTTGGAGCTTTACAGTAGGGTTGCTCTTATGAAAACAAATTAATTACTGTTTAATTCATATTCATGAAAGTCAAATACTTTTGTATATATCATTGTATTTTTCTTTTTATAAACATTATTTTACAATATCTAAAAATCCAAATTCTTTTACTATATGTCTTTCACACAATACTTTGACTGGAAATGACAACCCTAAGTCTGTGTCAGGTTTGAGAATGGTATAAATTAACACTAGATTCACAGACGACAGGTTGAACTTACAAATATGTAGGAAATAGCTATGACCTTGTTGACAAAACCTTGTTTACCTGGAAATTAAAGAACCCATCGATCTTTGTTTCGGCCGCTTCTGAGAAATGAAGAATCGGTCCTGTTGACTACACTTATTCGGTAAAAATTAGTCCGGCGCCATATTAGATTTTTTACCAAGCTTGCCACTTTTTCCCGCAAATTTATTTTGACTTATATTTGATTTGGGATTCTTAATTGAGCTTCGACAGCAATAATCTAACCTCTTTATATTTGTAATTATAAATTAATGTATTCATCAATTAATTTAACGTGATTTATTTAATATGTAAAAAATGTTTATTTTCAGTTTTTTGCTACATATAAATTCAAAATAATAAAAATAAAATATCAAGCTCTCTCTCAATGACTAAGCACTACTACAGCTTTATTTAGCAGTAGTTACCCGTCTCAAATGAATCGTACTAAAATCTGTGAGACGCTAAGAAAGCAGCCCTAATTTACACGCATCGGGAGTTATTTATCCCGTAATAAATACGTCAATTACGCTACTCTAGTTGGGATAGATTTACGCCTGATGTTAGACGCGTAAAAATACTGTCCCACAAATGTCTTGCCTTGTTTATAAGTTTATTAAGATGTAATTATGTGATGTACCGCCGCTTTGTACTTTAAACTTTTGCCTCACATACAATTTATTCATACATAAAAGCCCTATCAATTAAAGAGTAAATAGACATATCAACTTTGATGGTAATCAGCAACACGATATTAGAAATTGTCAGTTACACTTATTCAATTCCTCATATGTAAATAAATATTTGAATGAAATGATGGTATAATTAACTTTATTGATATTGTCTATATTATTACGGTTAAAATATTGTATTGTTGTAAAATAGTTTTTTATAAAAAAACTATTATAATCTCTTAATTGATAACATTAAAAAAAAACAAAAATTAAAAAAACATTCCATTTTCAAATATAGTTTTATGTAATAATATTCTTTACAAAGTACACAAATAATAAATCACGCCTGATAAAATCAGAACTTCGCAAAAAATGTGTAGTAATTACATGAACCTAGGTAATAACATTTATCTAGTGCTCACTATAATAATACTAATTTGTTAAACCAATAATAGAACGTTATTCCAAATATAATGATAGGTTCATTTTTTGCGGTTCGTCTCGTGGAGGTCTGAATTATTCGTACAATTTAACTTGCAAAGTGAAATAGTGTATTTAGTTTAATTTCTTTCTAAGTTCAGGGCTTAAACTGAATTTAATTCATAAGTTTTGCTAAAAAAGTGCTTTAAGTAGGATTTTATCATTAAAATAGTAGAACAAGGATCTTTTGTAGTTAATACTAATGTTTAAATACAATTTTATGTTCTCATATTGAGATACTATCGATGTTGAGAGCAATCTACATATAATAGGTACCATTTTTTTTGCAATAATTTCAACGCAAGATTTAGATTTGGAATATCTTAATTATCGCGATAGACACGCCTCTTCAGTCGGTTTCAGATAATTAATAGGTACACACTAGCTCATCATAATAGGAATAACATTGACCTTTTAAAATGAATCATGTTGTTTCTATTTAAATCATAATGTAACATTAGTAAGAAGAAATAAACAACTGGCCAAGAAAGATGTTAAAGAAACTCTAATTAAAGATACTTACTGTTGGTGGCAGCTGTATCATAGAATTTGTTTTAATACAATGCTACAACTTACATTATTAATCTATTTTCTTAATTCATTAAACTTAATTTTTAATAAAGTGAAAAAAGAAGCATTGTATTTAAGAATTAATTATTGAGCCGTATTTTACATTTCATATTATGTAACATCTATATATATCTATACTTTTATCACGAAAAATAAACATGAATTTTATGGTTTTATAACCTTTAAAAATATGTAATACCATCAAAACGAATGAAGTCGCGCATTATAGTTAGTTCTATACAGCGACAATGCTACAGATAAAAAAATGATCATCACAGATTAAATATTTTCTTATTTTACAGATTGTAAAAACTTTACGGGTATATTATTTTTAACGCTTAGCTATGCTCACAAGTAGTGCTATTGGAAGGATCGGAATATTTTTTGTAATAATACGTTAGAACAAAAGGTGTTAAATAAAATAAAAGGAAATGAAGAGATAAAAGTTTACGATCCGATATGGTGTCATTGCATCGAGTTTATGGGAATTTAAAACGTTGAATATAATGTTCTTGGCGGGAACACAGGTTACGTGGGAGTGTGAATAATCCTTAAAATGTTATCTGTGCTTACCGTAGACAATTTTTTTAAGACACGTTTTTTTAAGTTAGGAAGATATCTCTCGAGCACTATTGTATAATTATTCGAAAGCTTTTAAAACCTATGGTAGTAGTTAATCAAATTTTTGTCACGCTTTAATAGCTTCACTCGTAACTCGTGTATGAATTATTGATCACAGATTTAAACATTTTATTGTAAAATTCTTATAACGACATATTGTGTGCCCGTTAAGATAATGGTCAATACAAAATAGTTTAGAATCTTTTAGAGTGGTTATAAAGCATAAGACTGTGTTAAATTGTACTTGATTACTGTTATTTAACAAAATATGAACAAAAAAATTAAAATTTACATATTTGTCTCGATAATAAAGCTCTTTAATGCAATAAAAAATAATAGAAACCTTCATTCCTTTTATTATCTCCGATCTCACACTTAACCTAATACTCTAAAACTAGATATCATTATTAATCATTAATAAATTTATAACAGCGTTTAATCTCTGAATCTAAAAGTTCGGCATCTCTTTCGTAAAATGTTTTCTTTAATAATAAAATTGTAATAAAATAAGACGCGGGCGAGTTAGAAATAAAAAAATATTGTATTAGAGATCAAATTTTTATGTAACAGGTATGTGTGGTATTTCTTAAAAACAAATATGTACGTAGGTTGTTTGATTACTGAGTAAACTATCATTATAAATTGAATATAATAATTATTTGGATAATGCAGTTCGTGCATTGACTGGTAACACTTATGCTGACATCAATACTATATATAATTCCCGCTGGGAATATATTATTTTTAGGAAACATGTTTTTGGATGTTTTGCAACATCAAATACGCCTCTATTTGTAAAACATGAAAAAGGAACAATAAAGAAAAACATCCTTTTAATTTGAAAAACTGAAATTATAATTCAGCTTTAGGTACGTACCTACTGCACCTATGAAATAAAGAATCTATATATACCTATAATTCCATTTGCAGAACTTTTATAAGTTTATTATTATTTAAAACTCCTGGCGATTTACATAGGACAATTTAGTAAGCCAAATTATTCCAAAGATGAGACGTTGACGCCATTTCCATTTAGATAAACATCGAACTTTTTTACTAATTAAATTCTAATTTTTATTGACCATTAAAGAGTATCCATTGTGAATAGAAGACAACATTTGTCACTTAACAAAGACAGTAATTTTCTAACTGATCTCATTAAAGGTTCGGTTCTGCTTGCTATAAATAAAAACAACCCTTAGAAAAACTAAATTCCACGATACAAAAATTCTAAAAGCTATAAATATCGTTTCATATTAAAACATAAAATAGAGTAAACAATCGTAAATAAAAATTACAACGAAAACACACAATGCTATCATTAATTCAAATATAAATTATGTCTATTTTGTTAGTCTTTTACACTTTTTTTTCAGCTCATCATTTTTTGTGATAGCAACACTCACGGACGGCGCCTGGGGCGCGCTTAACCCTTTGCTTCTTTTTTTTTTAAATCGTGTCATCCCATTGAAGGCGGCCTATTTCGGGGTTGATATCATTGACGCGGTGATACCAGATATTAATCCTTTTCCTGACATTATCTCTAAACGCTTTATTTCGGGTAAACAGTTTTGTCTAAACTATTTTTGTAACTCTTTTATTAGTGGCGTTTGGTATTCGTTTTTGTAAAACTCCTACATATTATTGATGAGAAATGTATATTATGCCGCGCTTCTACTTTAAATACAATTTTCTAATAAAGTTAAAATTAAATAGTTTTGTATTCACAATGCTTCCAATAATAAAAAAAATCAATTATAGCTTTATATTTTATTCGTTCTAACATGTTAATTAAAGACTGCGATTAAAATTTAAAGTGATATTAATTTACTTGTACATAAAAACGTTATTTATATCGAATGGGAACATAAGTTTATCGATTTATCTTTAAGACGCCAGCTCTCCCACGATAGTGTCCGTATAACGTTCACATTTAAGTTAGAAGTACACTGGATATTTTTTTATAGGGTATAACAACGTCCTTAAATGTGGACAACAAAATAAATACTGTATAGGTGTTTGATTTAACAGTTCCGTATAAGAAAAGAATGAAACGAAAAATAAAGCTATTTCTCCGAAGCTGAAGCGGTTTAAAGACTAAAAGACGTGAAGATTATAAAAACTATAATATAATAGTGTAATTTATATCCTAGAGTCGAAATTGTTTTGAAAATATAATATGAAAAGTGATGATAATGGTTGAAAGAAGAATATATTTTGGCAAACTGTTTGAGATTTTTCAAGCACAGGACAATAGGTTACATACATATTTAATCTATTATTATTTCTCTTTTTGAATAAAGGAATATCCGAAACTTATTATATAATCTGGTTATTTCATGGATCTTAGTTAAATAGCAAATAAAAAAAAAGGAATGCTAATCAGGAAATATTACTTTTTAGCTTTATTTAATTCATGTAATGTGCATTAATGTCAATAAACTAATTTCACAAAAACTTTTATATACTTAATAGTAAATAATTCCCAGTGTGTCTCGAACTTTTCCAATCGGTAGCAGCTTTATAATATCATTTATAAGAGGAAGCGGTGACGTAACCACAGATTATAAACATGATCGATTGTCTCAATGTTATGTAACAGCTGTCAGTTTACTTACATGTCGGCTTCGGATTTTTCTAAATTTTAAACAGAGTAATGACTGCTTCCAAATCAAAAACTAGGATTAAATAATTTTTATAAATTGTACACATTTATAACTTGGAAAATTATTGAATTTTTGTCCGGATTGCGAATCTACATATAGAGTTCCTATAGGTCAGAAAATTTGATTTTTTAAAAAATATCAGATGTATTCAATTTAATATAATATGGCTTAAGTATCACCTAATATATCTACAGAGTTTTAAATTCATTTAATGATATACATATGTTAAAATGCGAATAGATAATGAAAGACTTACCAGAATTAGCATCTGTGTTCTTCAAATATAGAATAAACATCGACGGTGAAATATAAAACAATATAACTTTATAAAAACAATGTGAAGTATTCTGTATTGTTGTGGTATCTAATTCTCATCCCCGCAGCAATGCTAAGAATGTCAAGCTTAGGGTTAAATGGCATTAACACAGTGTATATATAACAGTCATTCAATATTAAAACACGTTATATAAGAATCTCTAATTATAAAGTCTCCTTAATAATTTTATATATTATTAAATGTGATAAAGAAGCTAAATAGAATATATATTAAAACTTTTTAAAAGACAATATATAATCCTTCAGAAAGATAGCTGCTTCTTCTTATGCTATCTCCCTCTAGAAATTAGAAGTGTCGTGTTTGTATAATATATTACTCAAAGGAATAACGACATATTATTACATCAACAAACAATTCATATCAGTTTCCGAATATATAGAGTAAAATTTGACATTGTATCAGTAATTTGTCTAAACTTTATATTCTAAAGCATCGAAATCAATACGGCTTAACATAATATCGTTCGATCTTGTCCTACTGACAAATTGTTATATAATATAAACTGTGGCGCAATAGCTATAGACATCCTTTAATACCGTTACATCTATTCTAAGGCTTTGTATCGTCAATTTAAATTATATCAGCCTGTCAACAGTAACGTCTTGAATCGATTATATTATTTTTTTATTTGAATTGTAACCATTGTTCCTATTATTTGTTTAAGTGCGTGTGAATTGTGGACTAGGATATTCGTTTTTTTT
>JAOSYY010000012.1:9441246-9452231 GCA_025727935.1 Hebomoia glaucippe | reverse complement strand
ATATTAACGACGCCATGGTATAACAGAGGATTTTATTCATAACACGAATAGTGCATAAAGATATTAGACGTACCGAAAATTTAAGAAGTAGCCTGTCATAATTATACTAAGTAAATACCTATAATAAATTTGGTTTTTACAAGAAGCTGATAAGAAAATGATTTTTAACCGTTGATAAAAACGAACCTTATTCATAGCTACAGTCCGGATGTATATCCCTGCATGTTGCACGGACTATTAACTCGCAAGGGGAGGAAAATAAATGCGTCTCTTTCAGCTTTTAGTCGACAATTTGTTTTACAAATGGACATTTCCATTTCAAAAGACGTCGGAATGTATTGTGCAGATATTTATTTGTATTTTGCTTGTCTGAAGGGACTCCGAAAGGTAAATAAAGCATATGAAGTTTTTTTTTAAAGTTAAGTCATGACTACAAATGAAATGTAAATGTATGTATAACATTACGTTGGCAACGTAAATATTGTATTTTTTGAATGACAAAATTTCACAACATAGTTTACCAATGACTATACATATGAAGATCTAGTACTTCTAAATATTTTGAAGTTTTGAAAACTTACAGGTTAAGCATGACTTATTTTTTTGTAGATATTATTAGTCGCTAGGTGTAAATAGACTGTAGAACTCATGTATTGATGTCTATATCTACCATTAAACCATGTTTATTAGATCGAGATAACAATAAAATAAAGATAAACATACATGCAGTGTTGTCGAGTGGGTGTCGATTACCCTATAATAACAGGAAATAAAAGCAGGCCCTAAAATAATACCGTTAGGCGTTACCCCTCAATTACTTAACTGCTTTCGATAAAATTTGGTACAGTATAAATACACCGAGAAGAATACAAAATTAAAAGCTGCACAGATTTTTTATTATTAACTATTTCTAGATCTTACCATCGCTCCGACCTAAAAAAAAAATAATTGCTTTCATTATTTTTAATACTTTGCTCGAAGATGTCAACTGTGGTGTTTACTTACCTATATATTATTCATATATGCTTTAGTTTTGATACGGTTTTAACAGATATTTTTTTTTATTAACAATGTTAACACAAATGACAATCTACGTGGAATATGCGAAAAACTTTATTTTTATAATCAAATAACCATTATCTTCATTGGATTGTACTCTTGCGAAGTTACGCCTTATGTTTTCAGGATCCAAAAGGTATCATTTATTTAGTTATCTCATAATCTATATTAGTAACTAACTACCAAAAGAATTACAAAATCGAATATCTACGTCCAGCAAATCTTAGTTAATTTAAACATTTCTATATAGCCTTTAGAAGTTTTTTATCTCTCTAACTCATATCATTCCTAAACAAACATTTCATTTAGCAGAATCACAAGTCAAGTTGATCAACACTCGTTAAAAAACACCCAGGTGGTTTCAATGCCATATATCATGTGATTATACCCTTAACACGTAGGGGTTGAGTTAAACAAACATTAAGCTATTATAAAAACACGACATTTAAGATTATTTATGTTTTATTTAACAAATTATTTCTATGAGATTAAGAATCATTGCTTCTTTTGAACTATTAATGCGTGTAACTATAATTAAATCATCATTTTTTGTTAGGTTCTTAATAATATCTAGTTCTATTTATTAAGTAATGGGATTTAGATTTTATTTATAGGGGTATAATTGTGGTAAGGTTTGAAGAAAGACTATTGCATCCAATGTAATTCCTTGATTGAGATGTTGAAAAGACCCAGCGGAGTTTGGTGCTTCTATTCCGTCAAAAGTTGACGGTGATCAAGAGACACATCAAGTTATTGTTCTTTTTCACATTCTTCTATAAGATTTACTTGTAACTGACAAACAATTTAATCATATATCGGAACTTTATTTGAAACGTATTCTTTCTTAAGTGTCCTATTCACATTATTTTGAAGCTAATAGAAAAGTTAACGATACTATGTTATTTTTAAAATCCTTTAGATATTGCAACGCTTATTTTAGTTTGGATAAATTGTATTATATGGAAATGTTCAATGAAGCTCATAATAAAGAATGATTTTTCTGCCTAAATAATATTAAACTGTTACGAGTACATATTGACGTTTGACTCGATATGAAGCAAACTGTCAAAAATTATAAATGGATGGCTAAAAATAATCTAACGATTGACAAATCGACTTTAGATAAATCAAATTATATCGGAAAATAAATGGAATATCTGCCGTTGACAAAATTTTGTGAGACAATAAGTCATAAAGCATTTTGTCGATTATAAAGACGATTTGTCATGACATCTGTCGGCAGCACTTAGTCGTGCCACCCACTACTAAATAGAAATAGATCTGTCAATATTAATATATTTTTTTATACATACATATAGCGTAGACCATAGATAATATTTGATTTATTTCCACCATTCCGAAAAAGTCTGTTTTTACGTAAAACGGTGTTTCAGACAGTCGTTTAGGTTCAATGATAAGGATCTCTCTCGTCGTCTATGTAATATTCTTCCACTACTTTGTAAAATATTAAAAAGTAATATACATGAATTTGTTGTGACAATATTTATACAACTTCTTATACTTTTATATGAAAAGAAGTATATTGTAATCAACTGTTCTCGCGAGTGTTTAATGCTGTCTCAGTCTTCTGACTGACACTGATACTGTTTTAGTGTTAATGTTGACTCGACAAGTGATAGCACCCGGCTCACCTGCCCTCCAACAATCAACATTGTCGTAACATTTGTCGGAAGTCGTGTCATAAAATTTAAGTACCAACTATAGCGGACATAGTGCAAAGGGTCGCGGAAGAGGAAGCGATTTGGAATAAAGGTACCAAGAAATAATCTCGTATTATTTTGTTGGTAGTACCAGTATCACCACTTATTTATACGTTAACTATTTTTTAACAAAAGCGAATATTTTGACAGAGCTTTTGTCACGTACCTAGTAGTTGCAGCTTTTATATTGTTATCTCATTGTGGATTTCTACAGTTTACTCGTAAAATGTAGAAAACGATTAAAATTAATTATTACGTATTGATCCGAATATGATGTATGTAAAAAAAGTATTTATATTATTTCCAATTTTATTGTTATTATTATTTCAAATTTAATCTTTTTAAGATTTATCAATTCCAATTATTAGAGTTAACTTATCTAACTTTTCATTGAATTATTTATTATTACAATTGTTTAATTCATGCGTTTTTCGAAGCTGTGTTAACCAAACAAGGGAAGACACGTGACCAATCTGTGTGTAGGCATCGTACAAAAATTTAAAATATTAATTATTATTCACTTCATTAATCACATTAAAAGTTATGTTTACGGTAATTTGATACGGCTCGAAGTAATTGAGCGTTGTCTACATGGGGATCTAACACCAATAAAACGCGTAGGTTTTGGTAATTATAGAGATTAACCGTTAGAGTTCTTTAATTAAGATATTTTCGGTAGCTAGGCGGCGTAGTTATCATAATTAGAGTTAGAATACAGTGGGCTCATGGTTTTTGAAATAAACAAAAATTTAATCATAAAATATTTGTTTGTTTATAACTTGTATTTATTTGTGATATAAACAAGAGGTTAGAAAATTTCTCTGACGTTGTTCGAAAATTTTCCTATTAGCTGTAAAAAATTTGCGAGTTAAAGTTATTTATTTGATGACATATTTCAATAGTTTATTTTTGATAATGGATATAATGAGATGTACTGGATACTGGCACATCAGCTGTAATATTACATGTGTACAGAAGTACGATTTTGAACGTTCATTATTAAAATGCACATTTTTATTAAGACCGAATTAATCTTTATATACTACACACACACAGAAAATGATGCAAGCTCGAAAATTCGGCTTAAATTTAAACATGTTACTTTATGTCATCTTATCAACAAAGTAGAGATAATCAAGAATTATTTTGAATAAATTCAAGTTCACGGTCAAAACTTTCACCAGGCACTTGGATCATTAATCATCAATTGATCGATAGATTTCGAATAGATCAATTGATAAAGTGTAGTTATAAATACTATTGTGACTTCGTAATGAACTTGGTAATATCTTAAACGGACAATGAATTCTATATTAAGTAACACATCTGTTTGTTAGTTCCAAAATAACAAATTTTTAGGAGAATAACTGACTATATAAAAATAATAGTTATTTTCGTAAACTTCAAATTAAATGCAAATAATAGATCCTTTATTATTTATTAAAAATATTAGAAATTATAATAGTTAAAGTGTTTACACTATCAAAGGAAACACATTTTTCGGAACGTATATGGAAGTTTTAGGGTACTTATGACGAAAAGCATTTTGTATTTTTTTTAAATTTGTTTATTTTATTTAATCTCGGTAATCGCTGGACAAATTTTGTCTATCAGTAGCAGATACCTGATGGTATTCAGAGAACTTAGGCCATTTTTATTTAATCATCATCATTATCCACGTCTAAATAACTAAGGTATAAGTAAAATTTACTGGAATTAAGCTACGGAACGATGCTAGTGTGTAACTTTTATGCGTGAGGTTAGAATTTAAGTGACAATATATTTGGTGCTGTCTCCAACTGTGCGGTTTAATTCATTCTCATTACGCAGAAAATATTTCCTAAATAGTACCAGTAATCAGGACAATTGTTTAAATTGCAACAATTAGGCCAAGGATTCGATACAACATCAAAAATTATGATTGTTGTCGCGACAACTCATCATTGAAAGTAATATGATCATAAAACATTTGTGATTATTTTTAAATTTTGACATGTCAATAGATGACAATTAAGAGGAGAACGGAATAAGCTTTTTAATACAGTTTATTTGTTGTGGTAGTACCGAGTAACGTTTATATTATAAGAGTAGTAGATATGATTTACTTACATTTGCGTATTGGAACCCGCAAGCATCCATGCAGAGGTAGAGGCAAGTGGACACCCCCTGGATCGTCAGGAGGCCGACCTTGTATGTCGCACGCTGAAGTATCGCTGAAACAATATATATACTATGTTATGCTTAGATTATAAATCAAAAACCTTTAAAACGCGACTACGATAGTTGAGATTGTGGAGAAGACCTATTATATATTAATTATTCTTCCATAAAATGAAGCTTATATATTAAAGTTGATTGTTTTTGTGAGACGAGGTTTCGAAAGCTTATTACTTACATGCATATAAAAATGATTTTAAAAAGTCATTCATCGTCGGTGGTTTACAATATGATGAAACATACATAAAACAAACGTTAATTGAAATCATAATCATTCCATTTTTAGGTGGTAAAAACATTTTCAAGTTACCTTAACATAGAAGACCTGAGTCGGATAATCACTATAATATTCAAAAGTAATATCAGTTCCCCATAGATGGCGCTATTCACAATATAGCATAGAGCATAAATGCGGGTAGTAGTAGTAAGTCTTAGACCATAGCCCTCGTTAAGCCTAATAAGGATTTTAGTGTCCATTTGCCCCGGAGCGTAACACTGACACTAGCTGCTGCTATTAGTGTAAGTTATTCTAATTCAAATTCATACCTTTCTCTCTCTTCCATGCAATTTCCACAATAAATGGCATATACAAATAAGTAATAAACCGTTTTTTCTTGATATTTATTTATACGGTGCTATTACCGTAGATTTGTACATAAAAAGCTATATAAAATAGATACTAAAATATATACTAAAATATATAATATATATATAATATGAAAATCCCCATAATACGAGTACTCAAATGAAAACCTCGAAATCCCAGGTGATTTTTACAGCCTTCCTCATGTTTAAGAACTGTTGTTCACGCTATTAAAGGATTCCAATACGCGATAATTTTGATTTACTGTTACCTAACAAGGAGGTACTTAGTCGCAAATTGATGGTGGATCCTAAGGGGCCTGCAGCAATCACGCTCGAAGTGTGGTATCCGAACTGCATTCAATATTTTATAGTACCTAATCGTAAATTACTGTTATTGACGTTTTAAGGAAGTCTAGTTCTTAGGATAAGAGCATCGGTGACAGAACAACTAACTAGCCTTTAAGAAGTCTTAGAAACAAAACAATTGACATGCAAAACTGAGGTAACCCTTATGTTGTCTAGATGTAACTATAGACATATTATGCTTAGCGTAGACGAGTATCTTCGTAATATCTATTAAATTTTAAGACTTCCCATAAGAAAACTAGTTAACGAACATATGGAATATATGTGAGAAGTTTGTTTGTTTTAAACTTCCGTGAAACAAATCTGCCAAAATGTAGTTTTAGCCGTAGCCTTATAATTTATCGTTGATATTCTTACGATAATTTCTCAGAATGCAGTATTACAAAAAGAACAAACAACCTTTATATTATGCAAAAACATCGATAATTTTCGCATCACTGACCTGTCACGCGGTAATGATATGTAACATCGTTACATAATAAAATGCAACAAAAAGTCTCGCCTAGATAAAACAAAAATAGACGTAGATGGCGCTAGTTAAGCGTGTAATCGGCTCAGTCACGCGACGACCACACATGGGTTGGGACGTATCTATTAAATGTTGTTATTTAACTAATTAACGCAATTAATGTCAGTTTAACACTTCAATGTCACTTTTTTGCTGCAGTTTGCTTTAATTTGTAACACGCAATGTCTAGGCTAATGCCTGTATAAGATGTTAGAAAATTACTAGGTGCTAGGATTGGAGTATGAAATTTTGATTAAAAATGAAACTTTTGGATGTGTTTGTTATTTTATTAAATATACATAATTATTAAAATTCGTCCAATAAAACATTTCAAAATCTCACCCATACAATTTAATGTCCATCAAAAATTGTCTTCATTGGTCATAGACTATCTATAAGTTACGTTAATCCCAGTATTATGTTTTTATCAATGATTCCGTTGAATTTTAAGAAGCTTATAACTTTTACAGATAAACTACAATTAAAAAGTAACCTTTTTACTAATCTGCCGTTAATTAACGTTTAAACGCGATTGTCATCGCTATAAAATTTATAATCGGGTGAGCTTAGCCTATAGAAATCCATGAAGTATTATATCACTGATAAAGTTAATATAGCTGGAAATACTAATGAAAAGTATAATGAACTGAGATAAGGTGTATAAATAATAATTACGGTGAAAGTTGGAAGCTGTCATAATTAAGTCTGGTTTTAGGGACACCATCTTAATAGTTTTAAGGGATATGATACAGAATCCTTTCTTTTTAGCGGTTATTTGGTTTCGTTTTTTGACGAAAGATAAGCATAAGGCTCACATAAAGGTAGATACCTCAAATGCAGATTGTTTTATCATATTATGATTAATTATTTTGTTTTCAAATATTTAAACATTTTAATAACACTTCCAGGGAAATTGAAAGATGTAAAATTATCATTATCTTTTATTTGGTTGCACTAAGCATTTTTCAAGCCTATTTCTTCAAAAAACACTAAGATAACGCCACAACTTTTTAAGAAATTGTAGAACTAGGTCGTGATTCATCTAAACAATCGTATAGAAATGATCGCAAATAAAAAATCTTTTTCATTATTAATTTGGTTACCCTACCACAAACTCATCCACTGTATTATAGGGAAAATATTTGGTCAGCCGTATCTCCTACTTGTCATAGAGGATTTAATTTATTATCACATTCACGCTGGCTCAGAGTTGGGACATTGTTTAGTTGACACTTGACACTTGCATACAATTGGTGGAAATCCGCCGTGACATACATTTAATACATTGACACAATAATCATGCATTACAATGTTGCATTCATTCATGCTTTGAAACGCTTTTAAAAGCAATGAATTAAATTGGGTACTATGTAATTTATTTTAGGTTCAATTATATATTTTTTCTGCAACATATATTAATACTTCATTCGCACTGTGAGATAGCGTACCTGGTTAAAACAGTGTAATCAGTTCATTCTGTCAAACTTTTAATTTACCTGTGAGCAATATTATATTTTGTAATCAAGTTTTTACTACTAGTTCTATATGTTTCAATATTATAATAGCTGAATGAAATGAAAAACGTAGTTTACTTCTATTTAATTTTTTTTTATTTATCTTAAGCCATTAAAAACCCTATTACATTTTTACCGCTTTATAAAAGTACATCCACAACCCTGCAAACAAAAATAGTTTAATGTACTAGCCATTCCAAAGCTATTTCACTAAAGACTATAATAAAATCGGCTGAAGCGGTATCCACGTGACGGCGAGGTCATCGGTCGGCCTTGTTAGCATTTTCGCGCGGTTTCTCGTGTGACGTCATGTTTAGCGACGTGCGCGGGCGCACGTACCACACGTACCACACTAGTGACGTTCCTCTTACGAATTATCGATAAATGACTAAGCTGTAGCGTTATGATTGTTGACACGGAAATAAGACTCTAATGATACACATTTAGTCATACGTTATTTGCATGATTTATTCGTGATAACGTGAAGTTTTATGCCCTAGTTATTTAGCTTGTAATACTAATTCTTAAAAATAACTAGCCTAAATATAAGAAATAGTTTATAATTAATTATTGATTACACTAGAACAACTCTATACAAAAAGAACATTTTAAAACGAATGCCATGAAATTTTTATTGTTTTTCCCAATTTCACAGTCGATTTTTTTCCGAATCAGTACCAGAGAATTTCCATAAAGACCGCAAGACGTTAACGTAGACTACTTTTGCAACAACTACAAGATAACTGTTATAATGGCTGTTAAATAAACGTATCTAATGTAAAAAATAACTTAAAACAGTTTACAAATTACTTTCAGGTTCATACATCTGCAATTAGGTACATACAAATGTAATGTATCACATTCTACCAGCTCATGCCAAAAATCTGAACTATGCTAATAATACCATTTGTAATAACTTAGGAGATGAGAAATTATTGATTAATAATAGCAATGAGTCAATATCACACGTCTCCAATTCATCGCATTATTGACCTTGTGTAGAAACAATTAGCTATGTTTCTTATCAGACAGTAATTTATATTGCATATAATTGAATATCTCTTAAGCACTCGTAGATCAATGAACTTTCCAATTGCAATTATTTTAAACAATCAATTGCCGTAAATTAAATATTATTATAATTTGAATGAGCATGAGCGGATAAAAACCTTAAATTAATTGATTTTATTAAGGTATACCAGCGCCTAAATATAACTAAAGATTTCGAGAAGCTGAATTTTCATTTCTAGTATGTCTGCAAATCAACTACTACAAGATTCCTGGCACTTTATTTTATCGCACAAATACTATGTGGAATCACTTGCCAGTAGTCAATTTTCCAAATCTATAATAGGATTAACAAAAATTGCAATAAAGAGTAACAACCAAAAACGCAAACAAAAGAATCTCTAAAATATCTGATGTTATGTACGTCCATAGCTGGCGACGCTACCATGTCATATACGACTATATATCATAAAAAATGTATTTGATTTACATCACTTCTATTTCTATTGTATCATTGTTAATATCGTAATGAAATGATGAAGCAAATGCTTTATTGAGCTATGAATCAATTCATCCTTGGGTTTGATATTTTAAGCAACATTGTCAAAAGCAGCGTGCGGAAATGTATGGCTTAAGTGTTCGTCTATTTTATTATATGCTTCACTATAAAATTGTAGTTAAAAGGTAAAAGTTCGACGTGAATAAAAATGTGAATGTAAAGAGATGACAATGAGTCTCAATTAATAGTAATTAAGGGACATCTTTATGACAAAGAATTCTGAATCGTTTATTAGGTTATTGCACAAATATTTTTTTGTCACAAATTGCTCTACCAATGTCTTAAATAATATATTGAGCTTAATAAATGTACGGAGCATACATAAAAGTGGTAGGTTTTGATAATTGTAAAAAAAATATTTTTGTCAATACTAACAGGAAATGATGTCATTAATAATAAATCGAGCATAATGCAATATTTGCACCAGCTCACTATTTAATAAGGTGTTATCGTTGTTTTATAGTTGGTTTGTAAACTATGACCTTTTGCGTCATAATTATCAAACGGTAACTATGCATCGTCTAATAAACACATTTTATATGTTATAGTCTCCATACTGTACATTGTATTATTCATATCGTTGAAGTTCGAGAAATTATTGGATTCTTCTTTGTTAAGAATATATCTATCTTGTTGAGGATAAATGTAAATAGTTTTTTTTTATATAAAAAACCAAACAATCTCTTAGGTTATAGTTTGAATGATACTCATCTTTAAAAAAAAAGTTTGTATTTAAATTCTTACAAACCTGACTTGAGACTATTTATTTTTATGGCGACATATCAATAATTTTACTATTAAATTATATATGTCTATGACTATTTTCAGGCTGGCATCCGTAGCCATATAACTTTTATAGTTTACAGTTTTATTTTATAGCGTGCTTTGGTATAGTGGTATATCACTTTCAGTATTTTTATTAGGTCCTCTAAACATTAAGTATTTTTATCGACTATTCTGGTTATCTTGTTCACAAGTTCACGATTGACCATTAAAAAGTGTTAATAGTATAACGAAAAAACATTTTTTATTTTACCTACTTTAAATAAAATATTATTTAATTTTAATATACGTATTATTATTATGTATAGCCCAGCAAGAAACTAACAAGCATTTAATAAAAAATCAAATAAACCGGCTGTCCGAGGCCGTGTCTGTTCAAAACATGACTAATCACATCACTAATCGCGATTTCTTGGGAAAATTGCATCACAGTTCATTTAAATTGACCAGCAATAGTATACACAGTTAGTTTTGTCCACTTTAAACAGCGTTTCTAAAGTTTTTCCCGAAATTATAGAATTAGAGCGAAAAGAAATGCAGTATTCTTAAGGAAAAACTAGACCTAATTTGAGATTATTATAAACCTATATTACTAAAAACAGCTATCGCATATATCATTAAAACTTTAAAATGTATTATTTTTTAAATATATCGATAAAACGTCC
>JAOSYY010000012.1:9426106-9436261 GCA_025727935.1 Hebomoia glaucippe | reverse complement strand
AAGCTTAGTATATTCATATACTGAATACAGAAACATAAGGTTGATTTCCTAACGAAGCATATCTTAAATCCAGGAGTCAATCTGAATCTTTAAGGTATGACCATATCTTTTGTTAATAGATAATAACCCAGTTATAGACGTGACCTAACTTTTTAGTATTGTTTTGAGTATTCAGAATTTCAAACTATAATTAAGAACGTGCATCACCAAAAGACACCCCTTCCAGCTTTGAACAGTTGTTTATAACCGGCTGAATTATAATATTCCTCCCACCTGCATCACGCTCACGATTACCCAGTACGATTACACACGTTAAATTACGAAATATAAGACCAACATGCTAGATACGCCAGTAATCGAAGCATAATAAGGCAGCGTAATACAAGACGTAATATTCGTGCCGCAAAAGATGATATCTACCAAAGACCAGTGCAAGAAACTTCGCTGAGGCACATAGTTACATACCCCGTACATGCCCGCCTTAACATCTCGGGTAGTAAAAGCCATTCGCGCTTGAATACCACCAAATAGGCCTAAAATCGTGTATTCCGCAAGCATAAACATTTTACGAGACGAGTCTCTTCTTTAATGGTGCAACTAGTACATACCGCTAAATTCACGAGCCCGTCACACGTTCGACATGTCATTGTCCGTGAAATCCATGTCTATAGAGAGGCGGAACATACAGAAGTATCATTGAATCAAACTACGCGTAGGGTTATCACAAGTCATTATCTGTAATGTTGTCCCGTTCCCGCATCAAATAAATTAAGATCTCAGTAAGGATAGGTGCATAATTTTAATGTTATTTATTGTGCTACGCGTTACTTTGTCGCGCCGCATATCTGATGTTTTAAGGATATTATTTTAACTGTTAACTTGACCAGGATACATATTTTCTAGGGTTGTTCATTTTGGTTTTATAAAATTTATAGATTCATATCCATATAACTCCAAAATTGTTTAATCAAATTTTAATGAACTATGATTCATCGTGAAACTTAAAAATTGCATATGTTTATTATAAATAAATTAATATTATATAATTAACTTGTTAATAAATGTTGAAGACAAGCTAAAAAAACACTTTAATCATCATATGATCTTAGATATTAAATTAATGCATCGTCATGACAACACAAACAATATAATTTAGATACGGCAATTGTAAGCAGGTTTAAATGATTTTTAATTTTTTATAACACTATTTAGTTAGTTAAAAAATAAATTCCTCAAATTAGTAAGTATATTCGAAAGTAATCACATTAATATGGAATTGGTTTGCTTCAACACATTATAACTGTGCAGTATTAATATATTTTCCTACTTACATTATAAAAATACTACATATAAAAAACGTGACGATGGTAGCCCTAAACGAAATCCAACCGTGACGATCTCATGAATAGTTCAAGTGTTATTCATCGTGACAATAGTATAATATAACTTACAATAACACGGAATGTCACCTGATACCATGCACCACTACTGATGAAATTCCCCGCTCCATTTAAAGCTATGGTATGGACCAATAATAAACAGGTAGTTTTAAAAATCTATAAACGTTTTAACTCCTAACCATATCATCAAATCAACACCGATATACCAAATTCCATACGTACACGTATTAAATATAGGTACTTAGTAAGATTCATTTAGATATAAGTATTAAAAGAAAACAAGAGTAAATATTAAATTAAATTTTTAACAATACGTTTGCAAGATTAGATTAAAAATAATTACTGATAATAAATTAATAATAGTTTTATAAACAAGTTAGTCGCGAGATATTGTCAGTTTTATATTTACAGTAAAAAATTATGACTCTTATATGTAACAACATACTTTTCTTATATTATTCACATTAAATACATATCTTGAACTCTAACATAATTTAAGTTCCAAGAATATAACTGTTTCCAAGCTCGTAGACATCGTACTAAGTGGAAATCTGTTGAAAATATATATTGGCGTAATGCTGAGTAAACAAATAGTGACGTGCCAGACAACTATCGATAAATCTGTCTGTTTTGACGGACCAATGCCAAGTCAATGACTCAAAAGGTATTTAAATTTGTTTGTTAGTTTAACGTCGTCTGCTTTTAATCAGTTCAATTAAAATGCTATTCGAAACTTTCATTCGTCCTTCATTTTTAAATTGGATGTACCTAATAATGATCTCTTACCGGAAATTCCCACAAAGCTACACTATTTATGCCATTTTCAAATTCAATGAAGAGGTAGTCTTTTTATAGCACAAGTTATCTTACTTACAAAAGACACGCGGCTACCTTCAGCAAGCCATACATTTATAGAAAAATATAAAAGTTGCCATTCTAATCTACAAGCTCAATCAATAGACTTGTCTAATATCTAAAATAAAATATATATTTTAATTTTATTTTCTTGTCGTATCTTTAAAAACTCATAACTATGCAACAACAATCAGTACATCCCTAGTTTCTAAGTGGGTAATTATTTTACAATCGAAACGAGGCGGTATCGATTGTTATAGTTGCCATAATTGAAAATAGCTTGCTCGAGCTCAATTTAGATATATTAACAGTCAAGCGTTTAGTACGACCAGTATCCTTAGCTTTTAGTTACCGAGATAATATGTATTTTATACGAGAAACATTCAACCAGCAACATATCGTTACGTCTAACATACTCGCCTGAAAATGTCCACTCTACAAATGTTTGTAATATGTTGTTGATCTTTATTATCGTGTAATTGGAATAAATAAATTATTTTATTGCTTGCTAAATGTCTAAAATATATAAAATAAAAAACATCTTGTTGTATAAAAAATCGCCTTTTTTATCACAAATAGAAGTCCGACACTCATAAATATATTAAATAAATCACGGGCTCCATAATATTTCCATCTGTAAAATATATATTAATATGTTAGTATAGCTTTTCTAATTATTTCAGATAACGGATCCTTGTTAAGCATAATATTAGTTAACGGATGATTTACTTCGCCCTTTAAGATAGAAAGTCGTTTGAATATTAATATATTTAATGCGGTCTAGAAAATTGATTATTACGATTAATGGTGTGTAGTAAGATAAGGTGATTGAAAATTATTTTTGTTAGAGCTATCCTTAACGCTGACTAACTAATGATATACCTTTAGAGGACAGTCATAGTGATCAGTAAAGAACGGTTCACTTTTTTATATATATAAGCATTAAACTAGTTCAGCGAGAGCAAGTATTGTAATTGCATATTTACAAAATTTCATTTCGATATAACAATAAGAACTCCAAGATTTGAAAACATTGTTTTCTAATTATAAATGAAGCAATATGTCAAAAAGCATAAGAAAATAAAAGTGGCTGTTATTTAGCACTTTGAATCCTAAGAAATTGTACACAATTCAAATGATGAGAATAAACTAGGCCCTTAGAATATTTAATTAATGCCATTTGTTTATTATTCAATACATCTTAATTTTATAAATCAGTCATTCAGATATTGACTAAATTATAATTATAGATATTCACTAAATGTTTGTAGCAGACTTATACATTTAATCGTAATAAAAGTTTTATATGCGTAGAGAAATTGATCTTTCATTCACAATACACATTATGAGAAACGATATATTATTTATTATTTATAACATCCCTGAGAAAATACATAAGTTTAATTTACGATTCTGGTTTCCTTCATTAACAAATTGCACCCGTAAGAAGCTGGCATAGGTCACTAGTTGTTACTTAATCTATAAATTAATATAAGATACGCAAAAGGGAAGTGTTAATACGTGTGTAACATGTGTTAATAATTAAGGATAATTTAATTATTAAGCATTACAGTTTATGCTTTAAGCACGCGCTAAGATTTAAGGAATTAAATGCTTTGATACTTTCGTGTTATTGTAAGAATTAAAGTTTAAAATACTTTCTGCCCAATTATAGATTCTGCACACCTAATACAAAATGAACATATCTACTAATAAATGCGATAGCAACATATATGTTAGTTCTTGAATATTTAAACTGACATCATAAATCGATCAAGCAAGAGTATTAAACACGTATTACAAATACATACTCGTAATTCACGTATGAGGATTTAAAACTACTATTAATATGTGAAGGACTTAATGCGTGTTGCATGTCAACTATAGGACAGATTTGTATATAACAAATAAAATTGATTAAAATAAAACGCAAAATTGTGTATTCACAATGGATTTGCGTTACATATATGATATCTTAACGTGCATTGCACTAAAAAATATATTAAATATCTCGATTATTTGAGCTTAACTCCTCCACATGTATGCGTAAAATCATCCCTTTCAATGCCACACTTAGAGCTGCAAACTCTCTGGGTATTAAATTTGAGTAGCATATTACATATATATTTTATAATAATAATAATATAGGCAAAGAAATTAATTTAATACAACATATTTGATTATTCATGAGCAGGTATTTAGTATATTACCTTCTTTTAAAAAGACTTATTTCTGTGGGAGTCGATGATTTTAAATTAATCTTGAAGCTACATGTTTTGTGGATAAAATCTTGTAACCGAGTATTAAATATATTTAAAAAGTATCAAAGTAATAGATCACAGCAGTGCGGTATGAAGTAGCGAGTGGGCGCAACAAGTGGCGATAATTCAAACGTCCAGGCAGTTATAACTTACTTAGAAAGCTTATTGATATCTCTTGGATCAATTGCCTCTACTACTTTAATATATCATTGAATTTGCTTAGCAAATGTCTTGTCATGGAATAGGTTCCTTACGGTTAAGTCGTGAAGAGCAGAAATATGCGTTTTATGCGTGCTATGAATTTGTAATCTAAGCAAATGTAATAAATAAATTCAAAATTTAAACAGGTGTGGATAAAGTTCTAATATTATAATTATTTTTAGAATAAAAAGGAATAGTTGTGATATAATTAGGATATTTTTTCTCTTTTTGTTTATAAATTATTATACATTTTAATTGTATTGAATATAACATAAAAATAATGGAAGAGACCTTCAAATTTATAGCTTCTATAAAAGTATCAGATTATACTGAAATAAAATAAAGCCAATAAAAAAAGGTCTTTGTAATAAATCATTTTAAATATAAGTAAAAAAAAACTCATGACTACTAACTAAAATTAGCTACTAGGAATAACGTAAACTCGATGTTGTAAACCAGTAATTCTTTTACAAACTACAATAATTGACACTGCGAAATTTATCAGGAGCCTTTAGATGTTTTTTTGCCGGTGATAAAATATTTATGAAAGACGTAAGCTCGGCTTAGTATATTGGCCATAAGTTAGGTATTAGCATTTCCCTTGTGTAGAAATATTGCTTGTCTGACTTAGAGATTTAGTAATTCTGAATTATTTTCTTCGAATACCGCGTATACTGTGTAATACTTTCACCTGTTATTAACCCCTACTGAAAAAAGAGGGGTTATAATCGTTATTCGTAAACATATAAGTTAAATTGCAATTGCGATTTGTTTATAATCTGATATACTCAGGACCCCTATTTTATGAAAATAAGTTCAGGTGTTTGATAATTTTTAAATTTAATATTAGACCATAGAGAAGCCTTCGATGCAATTATTTTACTTATATAAAAACGTAAATTCCTGTATCTTTTGTAAGGTATCGAGAGCTGTCCAGTGAAAATATATTAATGAAGAAATTGTATTAATACTGCGCCTCATGGTTTTATTTATTTTATTTGAACAGAAAACCTTTAAAGGCAACGATAAAATGTCGTCCGAAGGCTAGAATTCCGAAGTTTCTAATTTGAATTTTTCACACAGCTCAAGTCTAATTACATCTCAATGGAACCTATCATCGATCTAAGAAGACGGAACCTTTCTACCTCATTACCATAATGAACTCATTGACCTTCCTTCAATTGCTACTTGAAAATAATTGTTATTCAAATTTTAAAAGCAGAAGTAACCAATTTAAATTCACGATTTATTTTATATTTATTCTTATAATCTATATAATTTAATTGGTGAGGCGTAGTGTTTTGTATTCGAAATAATTAATGGTTAAAAAATTTAAATTTAAGTCGCTGTAAAATATTTTTCTTTTGCCGAGATCACCTTTTTAAAAACTGCATCAACGTTAGTATTTTATTCCACAAATTTTTTGTGTTATTTGTATGACTAATCATGTAAGCTTTGAAAGGAAAGCATCAAACGTTTTTACATATATTGATATCTCTTTTTTGTTACAGTCACTGTTAGATAGCCACAGTCACTTAATGGTAGGTTCTCATGACTCCAACCGGCGGCTGAAATGATTTTGACGGGACTTTACTAGCAGAGAGGGTATGTTATGAGGTGAAACTTAGGCTACTTTTAGGTCATAATTATTATTATCATTATGATATATAATACATCGCGGTACATTGTAGTAGTGACAGTTTCAACTAGTAGTGACTACTACAAAATATAACATTTTAACCGTTGGAGCCATCTGAAATCGAAGCTGCGATATGGCTGTAGGGCTACGTTGCACTTATCTTTTGAACGAATGAGCTCGACAAACCTGTCTAAGAGCCAATATTGCTCATTGAAGTCTCAATGCAAATAAGGAAGGACGCGTGGGTGACTCCAGTACTGCGCAGTGGCACGTAATTCGCGCTATCACATCCCACTTATATTGAGACGTAATTGTCTCGTAAACTGTATAAATATTTCATTACTTGTCATGGGACTCATCTTGTAAAAGATCAATTACACCATGAAGAAAAATTGCCGACGTACGCTTTACCCTGTAAGAGAGTAATATCATTGCATATATTTTTTAAGCGTTCTATACTTTTTTGTATAAACTTGAACCGCCTTTACAAAACCTCACGATTTGAGGCGCAGAATATTCTTTAAAAGGGATTCCTAGTATTCGCTTCATTTATGCAAAATAGAGAAAAATTATCGAAGTTTATCAGAATTTTTCACAGTAAATTCAAAAATTGAACAAAAGAAAGATGATCCGTTGTTAATATGAGGAAAAAGGCACTGATCTGTTTCTAACATTTATTATCCATCGAGGTGACAGCAAACTGTCAGCCTAGTATTTATATAGAGCTTTTTCAGTGAATATTGAATTGTAATAATTAAAGCTATAGATCAACTTTGAATACACGACTGCGCTGCAGTTATCGCACGATATTATCGATTCGTGTCGATTGAGGTGACATCTAGTTCACTCCGATACAAAACGTACAGTTATATTTGCAACGGATATAAATTTAGTTAGCTTTATAGATGACGTATCATTTCAACGCGAGAAAGTCAGATGGTCAAGGCTCTGTTCACAAAAGTCGAGTCCATATGTTCTAATTCTATAAACATTTATATTTATATAAGGAAATATACTTATTTATATAAAGAGGCAGATACACCAATAATCTAATAATGTAATTCTTATTATCGTTTAAAAATGAAACAGGGTGATAATATATACTATTAATATTTATAATTAGTTTGGGGCTCGATTTGTAAGTTACTCAATAGGTACTTAAACTTGAAGTGAAGTAGAAAGAAAGAACGGGGATTTTTAGTTCATCACCTCTGAAGTGATTATTTCAAGGCTACAACATAAATTTGCATTTAATATCAACGATTACCAAACTAGTTTTTTTAATCAAAATTATTATCATTTAGATAATTCTCAATTATTAAGTACAACTTAGATCATGTCTTGGGATACGAGCCTGAAAATGAACTATTGTATACGTGCCTCTACGAATGTTATCATTTCATACAAAACGCCTACGATTGCTCAAGATTTATTCGATAATTCGATTCGCAAGTGCCGACCGTAATTTGTTCCGTTACAGTGCATATAATATATCATTATTTGTTTACATTAAAATTTAATTTATTTTCATAGACAATGTGAAACAAATCTTATACCTTATGGTGTAAGAAAGTCGAACCACAAAAATCGAGATACATAAAAGTATTTTATTTTAATGATTAAATAAAAGATTTTTATGTACAAAATAAGTTTTAGTTATAAGCAAAAAATGTAATGTATCGTGATCAATTTTGCAAAAATCAATCCCATTTTAAACTTTTATCACTACGGTTAAATATTTCAGTATGATACAAGTTTCATATCAATCTTGCTAGTGCATTTTATTAGCATAATTAATACCAGGTAGAATAATTAATACAAAAATAATACGCCTTTATTAAACTTATCCGATGCGGAAGTAACTCCTAATGTACTATAAACACTTCGCAATGAAATAGTAAGTTTATTTATTGCTAATTATTTCGTGTAAATTGTAAGGTATATAGATAACTGACTAAACTTGCAAATCTGTAATGAATGTTGAGATATGGCATTGTTGGATAGATACAGCAGGGTATACACTGAGCGATGCTAACTATTAAATTATGTATTTATATTATAAGTCGAATTCACATTATGAGTATTAGCAAAAGATTATTATACTAATATTTTTTTTTTAAATGATTTTGTTAATTTAGTATTCTCTTCCCCAAAAATATTTTTTTCACGTATCAATTTGTATGCTTTTGCGATATTTAAGGATTTTTTTCTCTGCATTTTTTTAAGGTACTAAACTCAAAAAGTTACCGCCTCACCTAAATTAATGAAAGTAAGAAGTAACTAATTTTAATACATTTTCAAATAAAATTATATACATATACATACTAGTGGATCCGACTGACATCGTCCTGTACACATTTTTAGTACAAAATTTTCATGACAGACAGTAGAAATATATATGTAAAGATTAAACAAAGTAAAATTTTAATCTTTAGTTTGTGACGTGTGTATACAGCCTAATTTATAAATTTGTAAATATCTCCAGTTGTACTTTAGGTACTTGTGCTAAAGCCTAACTTAATAATTAAACTTAAGCTTTAACACTAGTACACGCCCACGGGTATGTCTGTAGAAAGTTGTATTTTCACAAATTACCTTGTGTGATTTATTGTTACGATAAGCGGTATAACAGATATTTCAGTCACTGGTTCGATTACTGCCCGGTAAATACTTTTAATAAAGGCGGTAAATATTCACAATTAATAAAAGGTCTACATTGATTGCTATAATACCAAAGTAGTGAGGATATATATTACCTACTATCTTGAAATTAAGGCACATTGAAAATCTTTCAGATGGATCAAACTTGAGGTTAATATAGCAAATTGATACTTTGATTCTAACAGCTAATTTAATATATCTACTATTTTATGCTAGATATTATTAGCGCTAGCGTTTGACGAGATAAATATTTATACAAACTGTAAAATCTTTAATTGTATACTGTTATTTTGCAAGATCATTATCGAAAGTACGCAAGTTCGTCGCACAATTAAGTAATTACAGCCAATTGTTATCAGTAGATTTGAAAATGAACGTGTGTGCGGCAAGCGTAATTGCAAGTATTTCCTCAACAATCCGACTCCTGTATCGATAAGCTAAACAAGCTCTAAATTAGAAAGCAGTACCCTTAATTGCTCAATTGCTCACAATATACTGAGCATGCTGATAGTATCAAAGTATTTGCTCAGAATCTTATCATCCATGCGCATCGCAGTTAGTGAGTTAAGTTTTCTACGCTTTTTTTGTACCTAGCCACTTAGCACTGTAATGCTATTTTAATTTTCTTTTCGCAATGTTGTAGGTGGTATTGTGTCAAAACCTTGAAGCAAATGCCAACAACTGTACAAACAACTCAATCGAATGAATTGTCTGCGTACAGCTAACGAGCAAACAATTTTTCAATTTTATATTTACATTAGCTTCATCAGATAGCATGGTATACCCCTAATATTTGAAGAATGACAAAATATGTAGTATATATTAAATATTATATTCTACATTGCTACATGATCCTATTACATCCCTGAATAAAGAAAGAATTGACTTCAAAGTTTTCAGTGGGAACTCCTCCACAGAGGTTTCTCAAGTTCACTCTTTGATATTTCACAGTCACGACTTTTTATATAGTCAATAGAGTCCCCTAAACTTTGCCCATTATAATAATAATATCGATTGCTTCTCGGTTCTATTATCCGTAATAGACATGGACAGTGTCATACAATTATCTAATATATAAAATTCTCGTGTCACGGTGTTCGAACTTGAACTCCTCCGAAACGGCTCGACCGAACCTTAT
>JAOSYY010000012.1:9406030-9419366 GCA_025727935.1 Hebomoia glaucippe | reverse complement strand
ATTGCTGAGCCTATTTTACAGGTAATTTTAAAGATACCTTAGCTACCGTGTCCTTCCCAAACGAAACATTTTTTGCATGGTGCCTCCGTGAAAAAGCCGTGACTCGTGCAATTTTAAACAACCTGATCAGCCTACTATCATAAAAACTACATTATCCTTGGTATGATACATTTAATAAAAGGTCGGTTTTCGAATTGCCTGGCCCTCTTGTATACAGGATGTTCTTGGACTGCTCCCGAAAACGAAAACTGGTGATAGTAGTTATGACACCATTGATGATGGGACGGAAAAAAATTCGATCCTGACGATAAAAAAGTCATATTTTTAAAAGGATTTTTTTAGAGTTATTCACGCTCCATCATGTTTGTACAGCCAAATGAAACGATAACTTCATAAAAAATACTGAAAAAAAAAACTAGCAATGAAACGCAAATCATGTTTTTGATTATCACCCGTTTTCGTCTTCGGGAGCAGTCCTCAAACATCCTGTATATATATGTTTGTATCGCGGTTAGACATTACATAAAACGTCAGTATTATATCTGTTACATACGGTTCCTAGGCGCCCTATTTCCTTTAATTAATAAGCGTTTATTATATACTTAGCAGCATATATGTGAAATGCTGTTTAAGAGGCGCCGAAACAATTGACACCTAATTGCTAAGTCTAAACTTGCATAATATGTACATTATCAGTATACCGTTCAAGTGCAAATTGATTCTTTCTAAATAAATCCATGTAAATTTGAAAGCCCCGTTGGAAACATTTTAAAATAAGTTATACACATATAATTCATACATTCAGAGAAGATTATTTCATATCAATTGTTCTTTATATAGATAAAAGATGAATAAAGATAATTACAATAATTTATTTAAGAGAATAGCAAATAGGCGCCAGACAGGTGAGTTAGCTCCTTATTTATATAATGTTGCCATATACAAAGTTGATTGTATAGGGCTCTCAACACCTAAAATAATTTTCAATGTTTTTCTGATTTATATGTGCTTTTTCTTTTACTTTACAAAATGTATAAAAAAGCTGCCCTTATTATTTTTCAGAAATACATTCTTAGACTTTAATATAAAAGACATAACATTCGTACAATTTAAGTTGGGTTTTGAATTCAGTACAATTATTCTGTAAATAAAAACATCTCAACCGTAGTCGTCGATTTTTTTTATTTCACGATTCACATTAGACATTGTTAGCTTACTATACACCTATGAAAAGTACTCTGCACATAATTAACGACAAATAAAAAAACGTTGGACATCTGTAAAAAAGTATTCTTACAAATGACAGCCCTATAAAAGATAATGCGTATGTAAGCTGTGTAAGATCATTAGTATATTCCACTTAATTTGCGTGCAAATCGATTCTTATTACAGTCATAATAAATATTAATAAATCTACTGCTTAGGACTTAAGCAATACTATTTAGACGTAAATAAACAATAAAAATTCTATGCATTCGCGTCAGGGTTGCCAATTTTTTGCTAAGCTTTTTACATTACCGACGCTTTAATACTATATTCTTGTCTCCAACATCAGTAAGTCTCCAATAACTTGAACTAAAAATATGTATTAAGTACACAAATCTCGTATCATTAGATGTAGGTTAAAATTGATTTGATTAGATTATGTGTTATTTATTTAAAGATATTATTTCATCTGTATATTTTGACATGTGATCTCTTAGTTATGAGAATTCTACAGCCAAAATTCCTGCATCGAATACACTGAATATCTTTTGTGATATAAATTTAAGCTTTGTATAAATTTTAAAAGAAAGTTTAATGTTATCTATTAACATTTTTCTTTTAAACTTTCTGTTTGTATTTCTCGATGTTTCTATCTACAAATAGTGTACCATTGATGACGATGTCTAAGTAGACACTAGTCTAAAAGCATATTTTTGACAGCTAATCTAGTGAATAGCTGTCGAAAATTTTTAAACAATTTCATATTTGTATGTCAAACTAGCTTCTGCCAGTGGCTTCGCTTGCGTTCGTTTCGTTTTTTACACCTTGGGTTATATTATTGGACTTTTAGTAAAGATCCGTAAGTTTTTGAAAATATAATATAGTCTTCCTCGATAAATGTACCTACTATCCAACACTGAAAAAATTTTTCAAATCGGACCAGCGGTTCTTTAATTATAGCGTTCAAACAAGAAAACACTTCAGCTTTATTAAATTAGTATAGATACTGACAGAAAATGTATTCTTGTAATACGAATTATAACTAGCTTGTTTTCTCGGACAGATATATCACGGAAGTTACATTGTAACAAGTAGTCTTCGACAGCTACATGCCGGGGATAATCGGTTAACTCTATACGTACAACGAACTGTCTTGTTACTTACGCTAGCGATTCGCTCCGGCGTCACACGGGTGCAATTTACTAACAAAAAATCCTAAATGGCACTACCACTCGATATTTAAATCTACTGCAAATAATATTTACACGAATTTCAAGCTTCACGAATTTTTATGTAAATTGAACAGAAAAGCCTTACTACGCGCGAAAATTATGTAAGTCATTTGTTAGATGCCTACATTGTTTTCAATAAATCACGCTAAGGAATATAATGTAAGTCGAATGAGATCAAGGCGAAAACTGTTTATTTTTCATAACACGTCTTACTTATAACTGAGCTATTGTACTAGAATAATATTTGTTTATGGTTTACATAGAAAATTTAAACGTATCGCGACGAAGGAATATTTTCTTATTGTGTAGGCCCGAACTCGTTTCTGCATCAACATTTTTCATTAAAAATAAAATCTTCTTAATTTAAATTTGACGACATAATAAAAGATGAATTAATTTTTTCAATCTAGAAAGGACATAAAATCACTCGACGCCCTAAAATGAAAATATTTACAAAGTTTTATTATTCTTTGAAATCCGCTTGTTAATTTCAAGACAGCGACGCTATTGGCGGAAAAGTCGTAAAATTTTCTTCCGCTATACTTATAGAAGTAATAAAGTTGATACTTTCAAATCTTTTATTAGAAAATACGCTACCTGTGGTGTGGTTATTGGAGGGTTACTGTTTACCACCAAGTATAATTATGTTCCTCTTTTTTACCGTCATAAAAAATCCTAATTGTTTAGTTAGGATTTTTATGACAGTTTAAATTAGCAAAACAACATTGGTGAAGCCACCACAACCGAAATATAGATAGAAATAAATAGTAAGTGACCTTGTAGTTGAAATTAGATTGAAAGTTTTCCAGCTCTCAATAAAGTGCTTGCTATATTCAAACAATTTTACTCGTAAATAATAGATTAATCCTGCAGAGTGCTTTGAAAATGTAAATGTTATTAGAATGATGTTGTATACTACATCTAAGTTAAGATTACGCCTACATTAATAGTTGTACGAAAAATTATGCATTACTAATGAGAAACTTAATTTTTACAGGAATTACGAAAAAAAATTCATAGCAAATTACGGCAAAAGTGAATATTGAGACATGATAAATAAAAAAAAAAATAGGGTAAGATTTCTGGACTTCAAGGATAAATTATCCTTTCTACATACTTTCATTGTATGTATGTTCCTATAGTATGGTTTTTAATGCTAATATAGTGCCTTTTTATTTCGCTCTACTACAATTTTTCTTTGACAGATCTCGAAATGCTAATGAAAGAAAGTATCAAATCGTGGAAAATATAAATAAATATTTTGACGAAAAAAATATAATTACTTACAAAAACTTAGCTCTGCAATTCATACGAACTTACCTGAAACAGATATATACAATTATAAACACGGTATAACTTGCTATGAATACAGATTTAATTGTCAACATTTTTCGTTGAGTATTATCACTGATACTGTTATCAATATCATGTTCATAATATGATTAATCAAGGTTTATTAGAAATCCCTCTTAATCAATATTAATAAATCTTAAAATTAAAAAATAAATCCCTTTTCTCTCAGTAGGACATAAGACAAAAATATTTCTACTTTACTGTTCATTTTTCTTTACAAGCAAGTAGGTCTCTAGGTGAACTACTTTGTATACCCTGCTCAATCAAAACTATTTTTCTCTTTTTCACCTGGCAAAAACTAGGGCTAAATACTCACTCAATGATAATACCATAATATAATATTGGAGAGAGAGTTCTCTACTACTAATTTCATTGCGAAGGGCGTTGGGAGACACAGTAAATCTGATGTTTATCTATAATAAATTTTCTTGTATGTAAAAACTGCTAGATGCAAGATTTGCTTGATCATAAAATATACGCACATAGATAATAGGTTAGTCTATTTTCTAAACGGCTAATTTAGTAGTCTGAAAAAAGTTTATTTGTTTTTAACCACAAGAGCTGTTTGAAATATAAGAGTTGGGCCTGGAAAGATTTTATGAAAGTTGAATAACCTCCAAATTATGATGAAAAAATGTTTTATTACCGTCGCCGCTATTTTATTGGCGTTAAATAAATACACTTAACATCAATAAAATAACGCTATAATAAGACTAAGGATCACATATTTTTATTAGCACCTACTTATCTGTACCCAAATATGTCTAGTGGTTTCGATTTCCACGTGATTATATCAAATTTTATTACTATTATTATTTTATATATTATCGGGGGGCAACCGAGTATGCGGCAAGTGATTACCGTCGCCCATGGACATCAACAAGACCAGGGATCTTAAAGACGTGTTGCCAGTAAATTAAAATTAAATTTTTATTTTAAATAAGCAGTTTTTCGTATGTCTAGTAATTTATAATAACACAAAATAAACAAAAAATACTAAAACCTACGTGCACGAAACTCTATGTGAGCAAACTGAATATTATATATATATTTTCTTTTATAGATGTTAAAAAGATCTAAATAGTCATATTTTAGTGATGTATCATTCAGTCCGACGGCCTTGCGAGAGGTGAATAGCCCGGTATTTAAATACACTAACAATAACAGTTGCGTAATGTCTAGTGATGTACGAAGTAAGCCAAGTCGCTAAGATATCGATGTACTTGAATGAATTGCACCCATTCGACCTGCTCTCTATTTCCTAGTTGTGGTTCTAAATTCAAATTATTATCACTTTTCGGAGCGATTTTCTATCGTACAATATTGATAGTAACTTGCATAATTCTATCTATAAGTGTATATTCGTAATATCTACTGTTACGACTGAAATACTGTAAGTGATATATTATACAAAATTTAAATGGACTGGGAATGTCTCCTTAATAATTACGTTTTTATCTCCACATGAAATTTTTAATTATATAAAGTAAGAATTTCAATGTTTTTGCAATTAAATAACTGAAGTACCTATAAAAGTATTTTAATTCAATATAATAATTATCTTTGCTTACAATAATTTACTATAATACATAGCATTTTTATGGATTTTAAAGTTAATTTATTTAAAACTTCTGACTATCTATTGCATTATCTCTTTACACCTGAATTTAAGCTTTATCACCTCATAATTATTCAACTTTATATTATTTAAAAAAAACGAACAGCGATGAGAAGCCGACATAAGTATTTTATTTATATCCATGTGTGCAGTACTGCATTGCGTTGTATTATCAAACGAGTAAGTTCCCTCCGTGGTCGGCATTGTGATGATAACATACTTAGTTCAATAGCGCGGCACATCACTAAATTTTCTTTCCCGGTTTATTTTTACGAAACATGAAATATGTTTTCAGGGCTACATATGGGTTCGATCAATTGTTTTAAATATTTTGCGTCATCTCTTTCTTCTTTACTTCCTATCAAGTAAACAGATACTATTATTATTGTATGTAAATAAACATAGGCTTACAGTCTGGTTAATATATTAACACATACTTACTTCTAATGTATTTTTAATTTTAAACAATTCATTAATTATTCTAGATTAGAAGACGTAACTTATATAAATCCGATATGCGTCTTAAATTTATATAATATCCTGAGATGCTGTGGCCCAAGTAGTATTATCAGATCAGCTTCACGTTTTTTTGACGTAAAAATATAGTTTGTCTAAAACAACGAACAGAAAATTACCATATAATAACTTTTTATTGCCGTAAACTTTAACCCTTTTCTTCAATGGAATAAAATCAGCAAGTCATACGTTAAATTTCTAAATTATTCCACGATTAAAACAATTACCAATCACTAATAAAATTTTGTGTTATATATGTTTATTCTAGGTGGTCTTTTGTGATTAAATTTTACTAGCAGTCAGAACAATCTTAAGTTTAATATCGACAACGTTGGTAATAAAAATTATTTATAAATATAAATAATCTTATTTCATTCACATTACCTGCAGCTGTGCACAATAATCTAAATATTCAATGATAATACATAAAAATGTTAATAAAAGCAATTCATATTTGAAAACAGTTGAGATAGATAAAACGTACTTTCTACATAAAAGTAATGAGATTCCTGTGGTTAATGCCTTACAAATATTATGCTAATTTATTTAACTGCCATGAATATTGGAACAATAAAATGATAATGGGCGCGTTCATATTTCAGAATTACAAGAATACAAATTTTAGATTGAATACTATTTAAACTATCAGAATATCTTATCTAATCCGCGGTTCAATGGTAAGCACATTCAATGTATATGAATAGCGGACGTCCTGGGTTTAGTTAATGTAGGATATGGAAAACTGATAACTACGTTAAACCTAAATGTGAATTTTCATGAAAAGCACTTGAAAATGCAGTCGTCTTATAATAGATCACGGTCAGTTCAACGTTTCAGGGGTAAAACTGAAACAGACAGACAATGTCCACATGTGTAGAATACATGCAAATTAAATTTTACGTATTGGAATTAATTATCAAATGTGAAATTAATATTAACATTTTAAAAACGTGCTTCATATGCTCAGGGAATAATAAAGAAGAAAACTTAAAAATATACGTAATCCCGATTTATGTTAATATTAATGTATTCTAATAAAATTTAACGTCATTGTATGGCAAAATTCTTGAATATAATTTATACAACACCTGTGACCAAAAACGGGTCTTAAATTTTCTATCTTCATAATCACTGAAATATTTGTATTTTGTTATATATATTTACAATCCGCACAGCAAATCTAACGTAAAATGAAATTAAATGCCTGAATATGTTAAATTTAAAAAATCTGATAGCTATCGATTTTGTATACGCCTGTTAAAATTTTAAATGACGTTCATAAATATTGCGAAAACGTGAGTAACATAATCTCAAGTACCCGCAATATCTCGAATCGTGATAACAGCCGGCGTCAGATCTGAGAGGTCAACGACCTATTATCACTGCATACAGAATTTGTTACATAAATACAATTCAACTTCCTTTTTTGTCTATGTGATAGTGAATCTTATTTTTATAACCAGTCTTAGTTTATAATCAAATATCTAGTCCGAACAGTTAATTCCTATAAAAATCATATTTGTGTGTCTGTTTTAAGATTATTGGTGTTTCAAAAGATGCATGACTCAAATAATTTTATTCTACCCAAATTAGATTTCAAAGCTGAGAATTAAATAAAACATCACTGCAGCTTATTATTGAACCAAATAGGTTGTACTCAGTAATTCTTAGGAGCTGTGTAAAGCGTCTTAGTAACACTAACTCGTAGATATAAATCTTTAAAAAACGGACTATGTCAAGAATAATACAGTTAAAGCACTCCTCTGACAAATGACAGATAAAATTTTGATGTGAGAAATCTTTATCACATTTCCACTAAATATAGACGACTATGCACTGCGATTCCACCCTCGTAAAATAGAAGTGCCTATAACTGTCCTCAGCATACCACTTATTCGGGTACCAACAAACGCAATCAGTGATTTAGGCGAGAAAATTTAAAAAACAAATCAATTTCAATTAAAGCATTCTGAATCGGTAGTCATATATTTCTAACTTCGAATTTCAAGAATAATACGGATGCTGAAGGAAAAGCAATAGATTAGGAACGCAGAAAGTGGCATATATACATTTTTTATTCTTCAAAACAACACGAGCGTTGATCGGCGAGACCTCTACAACTTACTCTGTCTCCATAATATATGTACTGAACAAAAAAAAAATCACCAACTCCTTCGCAACTGACAGTAAGTATAACAATGTAATTGACTTATTGCTCGCCCTTTACCATTAATTATCTGCTACGTAAACACAAATTGTTCAAACATCTTATCGATAGCCGTCATTGTTACATCACTATCGCTTGCTTTGACTGATAACGTTATTCATTCGATTTATAAAGCAGTCAATGGATGTCTAAAGTTGTGATTGCATCGCTAATAAACGTTAAAGGTTATCATTGGAAATAGACATTAATCAATGTGCAGTTAAACGTTTTAACTGTAGCAGTTGGTAGTGATAATGTTTATTTTAATGCTCTTGTAACAGGTACCGAGCATTAATAAAGGAGAAACAAAATAGACATAGAAATACGTTTGCCTTAGTAGACTGAAAATTTAATTAAGAATTTCGTATGAGTTTTGTACCAGTTTGATAAAATTAATTTATGACAATTAGGTAGCGTCTAAAATTTGTGTCAGTTCCTGCCTTCAATAAAAGGACAAAGAAACAGTTTTTTAATGCTTTAAACGTTATGAAGACGTACTAAAATAACCAATGAAATAGACATAGAGATGTATCTATTACGTACCTTATTAAAATTTAAATAAACAGTGCCGAGAAAGACACGTCAATCTTGTACCAAGATTACAAATGGAAAGTGATTTATTAACTATTTCATATATTGTTATTTAAGTGGCAGTACATCTTTACACAACAAAACATCTAAAGTAGGTAATCTTAAGTTCATCTAAACGCTGGTCTTGGCTGACTTTCACCGTAGGGTCATAGCGAATTAATTAGAGAAACAAATGTTTTGTACGTGCTTAGAATAGTTCCGTGTTTTTGTTCATTTCAAATTATTACAAAATATCGAAATAATAATTCGTTGACGTCCATTCCTAGCTATGTATTACTGGCGAGACTCTTTCAGATGTTTACAAATATCTATTCCATTAATAATATTAAAATGTCTATCTGTAATACAAAATCACAGTTCTAAATGCAAATGAAAATATACATAGTATTTTCATTCGAAAACAATTTAAACAATTTAGTCTGTCTGTTTTTCATGAAATCTCCGAAATGGTTCAGCCGATTTTAAAAGGATTTTTAATTGCTAATAGTTAAGGTTACAGTTTTGAAAACTAAATACAGTTCCACATAAGAATAAAAACCTCATGAATTTCCATCAGCCAGGGTTATTGGCAAAAATTTGAATTTTTGAGGTTTCTTATCATAAAAAAGAATTTATATATGAAATTGCTGTGCTACGAATATAGTGTATATATTACTTATATTAATATGATGCAGATTAATAGATTTGATGAAATATGATACACGTATACTTTATAAGGTATATTGACACATACGACATATTATATTCCTAAAAGACCTAGTCCTAATATCACCGCGAACGATGTCGCGATCACGGCTAGTTATATATAAAATATATAAATGGGTGTCTTAATAAAAATGAATACCTCTAAAGTAAAGTTGGTTCCTTCTTAACCAAGATGTGCATTTAAAAAATTTTATTTATTACTAGTTGTTCGTTTATTAAATTGAAATTATGTTCTAACATTGTTCGATATAAATTTATTTATACACAGGTAATAACAACGCGTGTGGTATCGATTATCATAAATTATTTCATAACATAACTATTTCTTATACGTGTACGGAATTTTGATTGGTTTATCTTGCATATTTTCTGATAAATGCCAGCCCTATACAAACATAGTAGCTTAACAGTGAAAAATTCAAAATTAATGCCCTTATTATGCTAATTCTGAGCGATGTTCTAATGATAATTATGAATAATTACGTGTTTTGGTAGGGCTGTCACTTTTATACATTAACCGAGCTATAAAAGAATGATTCTGCAGACATTTATCTCCGAACTCCTATTGAAGATAGAATTGAATAAAAACATTTTGTTTTAGTATTACTCGTAGAAAAAGTGGGGTTTATTACAGTTGCATTGATGCTGCGATACTTATAAATGTAAGCTATAATGTGACAGCCCTATATCTAGTATACCCTCAAGCATGCCTGATACAACTTAATCACACCCAATAAAATTACACAGCACGAAAAGTAAACACGGTCGAAAGCGAGAGTCGAGCGAACCATCAATTTTCCTTGAATTTTTGATAACTTCATCTTCCATAATAATAGCGTAGCAATCCCAGCCAATCACGGGTGTCCATTTAAATACACGGCGCGTTTGAATTTGGAATGTTTCGCCAAATGATCTCATTTGATCGCCGACAGTCGTAACACGAGGGTGTATATTTAATTTGATTACAATATAGGAAACTTTGTTCCATTTTGCTGAATTAACAAAATGTCGATGAACTCGCTAAGGTGCTAGTACTTGACCGTGTAATTGAATATTTTAACATGATAGGCAACACGAATCACAGAGTAGACGCAATACAGACTCTGCTAATACGAACAACCGTAAATTAAGCAAATTATTTAACAACTAAATGTCAAATGTCAGATGTAAAGAATTTTTTATACACAAATCGCCCATTATATGAAAAAAGAGTGAAACCTTCTTAATTTTTCTGATAATCTAATAATAATATCTGAAGGTATTCGTGCTTTTATCTAATTTCTTCTTCTATAAGAAAAATACATTTTTAAACTTTATATATTTAGGGATAAATAATCGCACAATTTTCGTTATTAAAATATGATAGACATTCAAGTACATAAACTTACAATACTATTAATAATTATCAATATTTTGCCTTATATTATAATAATTTTAGCGATCCTGTTGGTCTCTATAAATGTACTACTCTGTACCGTCATGAATATCAAATGTGGTTTAACAAAGGGTCCGGCACTCGGCGCTGAATGAAGTACATTTCAGTAGCTTATCTTGTTTGCACAAGCTTTTATTTTTTTAATATAGAATGTTGTTGGCAATTAAAATTCACCGAAACGCTGAACTTAGCGGCTCGTAAACGTAGCAGTAAAACCTTATTGGGTTCTAAATGTTGCGTTTTTGGCAAATTAAAATTAATGCAAACCGTTATTAGCTACGGAACTTACAAGGGGTCCAACATTATAGCTGTTATTATATCAAAATTGTCTATTAAAGTAAATAAAATTAAAATCTATTTTCACAATATCAAAATAACAGGATTTTCTAAATTTTTGGTAATCTCAGAAAGGACTACACCGATTTTGACGGGATTATCATTGAAAGACAGCTAACGTATTAGCATCTTAGGCCGTTTTTTAACTAATACGCAATAAAAATACCTATTCTAGAGTCTAAATCTACGCGGCTCTGCTTGTTATGTAATATATATGTTTGGATACATAATTAAAACCAGATTTTTATTTATTTCAGATATAGAGATAATAAAAGTGTATTAAAACAATAAATATTTTTTAACACTTGAAACATTTTTTCTTTAGTCATTTATAAAGGCTAATAGATATATTATCCTTAGTCAAACTGCGGAGGATAGGATAAGCGTGAGTTACATTTAATTCTATTAAATTACATAATCCAATGAACTGATTACGTCGTATTAGAAAAAGCACATGGATATTGTCAGGCTTACCTACATTTGTACCTTTGTGTTAAAAACTACGAAGATATGTAGGTCTTTAAAATCAGCGTTTTATCATAGATTCAATTAAGGACTATTTTCAAAAATGCATTTACCGTTACCAATTCCTTTATCCTACATCTCAAATATTATAACAGTGATGGCTGCTGGTATAACTCCCATCCACAGCTATTTAGGAGCGGTGATAAACATTCTTAAACTGATTTTAATTTCCTGCCACCGAGCCCTACATTGGTATAATATGGATAAGAATATTTTACACAACTATTGAAGTGTATGACTTTTTAAACTTTCGATAGAACCGAAATCTTGAAATGCACTAATAATATAAACTTACGGCAATTTTGCTCAAGAAATTTTAGAGAAACAATTGCTTTTTTTTAAATGGGTAATAGTGACAGTTATTTCACTTAATGATAATTGATTACTTCCGCATATCGACATTTTGGCAACACCTAGTGAGAAAATTATCGCAAAAATATTGATGCAATTGTGACTATTCCAGTCTAACGTCAAAGACACTAGGGTGACATCGGAAAACTTTTGGCACAAAAATATAACTTCTCCCGTCTTGCTCTTATTTACAAAGTGGCAGCACAGTAAATTTTCACCTCATGTCTTTTCTTTTAGTGCTCTCATTAGTGACACTAACATGTATTTATTGTATATATATACATATTTAATTTCCTTCGTCCTTAAATTTTTTAATTCATATTTTTTACACATACGACACAATCATCTTATCTCATAACATAATCTAACTAAAATAAGATATTGTCATAAAAATAAAAATTGTTTCAATAAACTCTTATCCATAACTTTCCAACGTATAGAGAACAAAATCTACCAAATAATATTGGTTCAATATGTATACCAGCGATTGAATAATGTTATTAATGTGCCATAAACAAGTGTATTTGTTTACCGACAGTTTGTATATCGACCACCAACAAGCCGTAGATATTGTGTAGGATGAAATGACTTTATCCTTTTGAGTTGTGAGCCATTTTTATATTTAGATCAAAATTATTATCTTTCTAGTACTTTTGTAAGAACGTTACAATGTACTTATATTGATGTATTGGTTAGCGCGTGGGTTTTGGCTTTGCATTCTGAAATGAGAACAATGACTTTCTAGGTAGAGAATTTCATTAAATTCGGATTAGACTAAAGACACTTAATTGTGAAAGTGCATCCTCTCCGCTTGTTATCGGAGTTATTTCGTAAATTTTACCGATTTCATTACTATAAATTGTCCTATAGTTTCGAATAGTTACGAATTGATTATAAAGTCTGCTGAAATATAAACATACATACACATTAATGAAATAATTATAATTAGCACTTCGAAATATACGATACGCCGATATAAGGCCACTGTTCAGGTGTCTAATGGTGCGGTACCCTTTGCCCGTCGATAAATTTGTTAATGAAGTGTATCGTAGCGTGGATAAGATTAATATTATTTATTACAACAGGTGATCAGGAGGAGAGCCTTTTCAATATATCATTGTTTTCTCAAATACGCATGGATTATTGATTATTTTTTTAAATTCAATTTGTCTGACATTCACAAGGCACTTTGACTACTTCACGATCTTTATGTCGATAAACGTTTGTGAATCCGAAGAAATTTTGTTATTTTTCTAATGGTT
>JAOSYY010000012.1:9388018-9402483 GCA_025727935.1 Hebomoia glaucippe | reverse complement strand
TTAAATCTCTAGTCGCTGTTATTATTTTAAGTAATGATACAGATTAAAAGAAGTGAGGTACGTTTTAGAAATAGAATCCTTGGCCCAAACAATTCGTATACAGATAAAAGGTACCTACAATAGTATAAATACAGAAAGATGTATACAATATAATGATCCACTACTTTAAACATGAAAGAAAAATAAGAAACATTATTCTAATTAAGAGGGATAATTTGCGTACATTGTACTTTGTTATATTAGGTTGATGAAAGAAAATACCCCAGGGCGTACAACGGCATTAATAAAATTTCTTTTTATGTTAACATGGTTACTTAAAATAATATAAAAATTTGATAAGTAGAATATATAAATAATATAATATAGGTACTAATAATAATATAATATAGGCTCTTAAGGTCAACTCTATACAAAGGTTGAATTTTTTTAGATAGTCTTCTGTAAAACAAGTTACCTATCTATAATTCTTCGATTTCGTTTTAGTGGTTTTATTGTTGACATCAATAATCTGGAGTTTTCATTGCTAATATTCCTCCTCATGAATCCTATACTCGTAGCAGATAGCAAATTGGTTTTGCAAATTTGAATAGATAATATATTCTTACGTAAAATTTTCTAAATAGCACATTATCAAAACTTCAAAAAGGGAACTTCGTATACTTAGGTTTGTCGCGAATAGAAGAAATACGAAAAGTAATGAAATCAATCAGGCATCAAATTCCAGGTCATTAGCCGATCCGTAACCACATGTCGTATTTATAGTACCGTACTAAAAACCACATAAATAATCTAACGCTTCCTGAAGTTATAACTCATCAACACAGGTGTTGGTAAATATAGACAGAAATAAGAATAGTCCCCTTGGTACCATGTTTCCTCTGTACCTACCTACTTCTGGAAATCTAGTACGCAACAAGATAAAAGCCTTGATGGCAAAATGTATGCCTTAGTTTAACTATTATAATTTTAAAAAATATATATGTAAAATTAGTATGTATATATTTTGTTTATCGGTATCATGATCTGAAATAGGATCAAAATAACTTTGTATTAAAAATAAGTTTTTGCCATACACATAGTACCTTAAATAGAGTAAAGTAATTTACTTGCTGCTGTAGTGATTGTCAGTAGAACTGCTTAAAAACTTACCTGAAACAAAACAATTAATATAAAATTTAAAAAAATATCTAATATTTCGATGGAAAATATAATTAATTAATTTTTATTTCCAGTCAGGACGCTAGACGAATTAATTTCTGTGGTCTACCAAGATATCTCACCTAAACAGTTAGATGCTAACTCCAACTTATAAAGAGCGTGTTATTTCGTTCTCTACACGTTTTATAGTTATTTTGATGGAACGCCAAGATTAAATTACGTTAGTAGATATAGCAACATTATCGCAGTTATATTTTTTCACAAATAAACATTAATGTTAATTATAATAATTAGGAGACGAGTCGTGTGTCCTTTACGTGAGAAAAATAATATTTATGTTAAAACACTGTCGAAACATCGAGAAAAAATATGATTTAGCTAAATTAATTTTATAAAGTGCATTCGCATTTTGTTTTTTACATAATGATCCTACGACGATACTTTCGATTTTACTGGGATAAATAATTAAAATAATATAAATTAATTAATGTAGAAGTTGTTTACGATATCTATCTTTTATCCAGTAGTAACGTTATTCTATAATAATTTTATAAAATAATATAGTTCTTAATACAACCACATATGATACTAATTAGAAAAAACTGTAATATTATTTCTTTTATTGTTCTCTTAAAAGCATTTTCAATAGATTATTTGTAACAGGCATTAAAACACATTACTAACTACATTTTATTTAAACAGTTATGTATTTGTTATTATAACTTTAAGGAAATTTTAAATTCATGGCCACCCTAGTTATCACCCCATCGCGTGACATTAGACTATTAATATCGTATATAAATCAATGTTTAGTTTGGATAATTACTCGAATCCTGATATATTTGTGTAATACCATAAAAGGGCGGTAACCAATCCATTTGAAAATATTAATGTACCTATCGTTATTTATAGCACGTGGAAGTCGTAATGTTGTCTTTTTTTAGCTTTCGGTTCTATTTACTCTACATTTACTGTTAAATGCAAATTAACGAAATTTAATGCATTTTTTTATTCTAAACGTCTGTTTTAAAAAGTTTCAGTAGGATTTAACTTCTAGAAAAATAAGATTAAAAAGAAATGGTTTAGGCAGACTGCAGGCAGCTGATTCCGTTTGTTTAAATACGTAGCTTGTAACAAAAAATCCATTTCAATTGACACTTTAAAATAAGGAAATATAAATCTTTTTTTTATATAGCCAACGAGTATATGGCAAGTGATTACCGTCGCCCATAGACACCAGTTAGACCAGGGGTCTTAGAGACGCGTTCCGGCCTTTAGTAATGTATATGTAATAATTAAAAATGATCATGAGTGATGGACGAGTCGTGAAGTGCAGTGCGCATTTCGAGTTTAGTCTATGAAATTCCGAATAGACGGAATAAAAACAAAAAGGCCTGCACCAGAATGTCATTAAATAAAAAATATGTAATATGGCTAAAGCCTTAACTTTGGCATCGCATTTTCTAGATCTCCTGGTCATGGAAGTGTCCATTGGCGACAGGTATCGCTTACCAACAAATTAGCCGTATGCTCGTTGGTCTTCTTATCGTATAAGAAACATATTTAACATATATAAATACTTTTAAAAATTCTTTAAAAATAATCAATCTTTAAATAAAACAGGCAGTACAATTATTACTTGAATAAACGCGACGTTGTAAAGTAACGGCAGAGATGACAATCTTAATTGTTTTATACGCTCATAAATAAAAGCGTATTAGAGTTGACATTATCGTGGAGCTACTTGATTGTTGACTGATCACCTTGATCGAGTTTCCCATAGTTTGCTTATGCAACGAGTACAACGAACTCCAAGAGCTGCATAGTGCAATGTATACACTCTCATCTACGAAATGTTGCCTGAACAAAATGCGCGTTTCAAATGTTAAGAAATACGTATGTAACTTAAGTCTCATTAATTTCAATTGAATAATAAACTTTTTATCGTTTAAATTTTAAAAATAGTTGATATATTATAAATATGAAGTAAATTATGTTTTTATTATATCTTACAAAAGGAAAAAAGGATGTAAGTTAATACTTAGACATTTGCGCCATAATCTTCTATAAAAGACATCTTATAAAAAATTAAAGGTGATTCCCAAAGTATAAGATTTTTTAAAGTTTAGTGCTGTTGTGCCAATGAATCTTTAGAACTACTTACTTAAAATTAGATGGGACGACTTTTGGGCTTGAAAACATAAATCCAGAGTGTAAGCGAGCCTTCATATTGTGGATGTTCCGCTAATTTCCAAATATTTACTTTCTTGACGGTCAGCGTTGCGCTATTGTGTCGTGCTATCGACATTTAAACAACTTGCAGTATTCGATCTGTGATTTATCAAGATTTATACTAAATTTATTTTTCTGATAATCGGCTGAGTGCATTTTATTTATGACTATCTTTAATGACGATGTATTTACTAATTATTGAATAAAACATACTACTTAATCGATGACTTATGACTTTCCTTTTTTAAACTATAGTTTTGACGTACTTAGTTATTAAGTAAGTACAGTTCAATACAATTTTGCACAAAATTTTGTTGACGCGAAAAGATTAATATTGAGCTCTTCCCATTAAAGGTTATAAAAAATTTTTACCCCTCCGGGTTCCGATGAAATGATAAGACACGATTATAAGGCTCTGAGTGCGATACAATTTATAATATCTTATTTTAAGATAATTTTCCTTTGATCATAACAGGCCAGAAATTGTAGACGCATGTTATGGAATCGTTTAAGTCAGATCTTCTGATGATAGATTATAATCTAAATTCAAACATTGTTTTAATTATAATATACGAATATTTAATTATATAATACGAAGTCGCAAACTTTAAAATTAATTACTTATAAGCTTGCGGCATATTCGCAATGTTTTTTAAGTATCAGCTTTAAAATTTATAAATTCTAAAAGTTAACTAATTACCGAACTATTTTCTCGTTAAAATATCTGTCTAACGGTATGTTAACTGCGCAGTGACCGCGCGTTATAAATGTAGTTAATTTATTAAGTTCATTGTGTCGAATCTTGTCTTACTGTGTTTGGGAATAAGGAATGTCAGATAGCAGATTTGTTTTAGAAGCGAAAGACGCTTACAGATTTTAACTATTCAACTACAATTATCTATGGTATTTAAAATTTTGTGGGGCATACTTGTTTGCTTAACTAACATTAACCTTTAAGTATATATATTGTTATTACAGAATCCATCCGTCTGTTTTTCGAAAGCAGTTCACCGTCCATTTTTTCAGTTCTAAAAATTTTAAATAATTGGTCACACATCAAGACAATACAAAAATTTATTACCATTGTTTCCGAAATTATACACACATTTAAAATGATACTAAGTAATTTCTAAGGCTCCATATTTAAAGGAAGTACATCTAAAAGTCTTGATATAATACAGTCTTACTACTCATTTATACTTGCTTAAAGAGTTATTGTGGAGAGAGTATAATCGGCAATGGACAAAGTATTGAGTCGACGCAAAATTCAAAAATAGAGACATAGGGTAATGTTTCATTTAAATATTTAACTGAACAATCCAGCATATATTACATGCATATTAATGTCTAAAAAAAGAAGAATTTTATCCATTCACGTCAATGCGATCTAGACGTTGCTATAAAAAGTGACAGTTACAAAAAAGTTAAAAAGCATAGCCAAAGAAATGTCTTACTTATGTTGATAACTCAATTACAGAGCTTTTTGCTGATATACAAAAAGCATTCGGTTTGTGACAACGCGAACGTTTATATTAAATACATTTACTTGATTTTTTACCATAATTTGTTTTGTAAACACGGTACAGTAGCGAAGGTCTCAATTTATATCCCGAAAAGTTTACAAAGTTATCGCGACAAGTAAGTATAATAACAATTTTAGGAAACCCGTAGACGAATCCTTAAACGTCTGAATATTGTCATAAATTATAACCACTGTGATTGCGTCATCAAAATCAGCCCGTTCCTGTGAGAGCTACCATGCTACAGACAGACACGTCAAACTTATAATACCACTTTTCTTACGTCGAGGTTAAGAATATGCACCATGATGTTTGAGTTAATATCATGATATAATAAAAAAATCCCAAATAAATCCAAAGGGAAGAAAACTATTCCACACTAAACCACTGTGTTATCTAAACTTTATCGGCCATCAAAGGAACGTTTAAAATTATTTTATATTAACTACTATACTCTCTAAGACTTCTCTAAGTTTTACCTAAGACTGTCATGCTCCTTTAAGTCCTAATAAATTTAAACAGTAAGTATAAACTACTTTTGTATGTATTTTTAACACGCGTTTCATTTAAATAAAGTTTATTATAATATGATACATTGGTTCTAATTGCAGAAGTAAATAATACATTTAAATTTAACTTTGGTACAATTCTAAGGTTGTATGAACGTTTGAAAACGTCACCAATTTCATTGTACTTCTCGCTAACAAACATTATATCAACAAAGGATTAATAAAAGAATTAAACCCTTAGTTAAACCTTGACGGGGAAAACAAACAAATAAATCTCTCATTAGAACAAACAGAAATGTAAACGAATGTGATTAATGTATTTAGCGGTCCGTCAAGAATCTGTTAAACTGAGAGTATGCATAAATAAAACTATATTTAGATGGCATTTTAGTCCTTATTTTTGTATACAAATTAAAAGAGAACCTTATAAAATTTTAATCAATAAATTATGTTGCCACTAATATTTCTCTAATAATTATTATGTCTTAATGGACTTTCTAGTCCTTTATAAGAATAATTTAAGTACTTTCTATCTGATATTTTATACTAAAAGCCGTATAAAAATATGTTGTGCGGTTTAAAATTGACGAAGAAATATAAAAGTATTAAAAGCTGCGTTCGTCAAAATTCTAGACTAATTCTCATCAATTAGACTGGTTACAAATGGCTATCAGTCAGCTCGAATACGTCAATCCAAACCCAAATCGAGGCATTCGTTTAAGAGATAGGAGACACAGCTATACGCAAACTTATAACATCCGTCAACTTGCGGCGGGAATTAAAGAGTTTAATACTATTTGAATCAGTATTTAATAGTTACCAAAACGTTGTCCAAACACTATTATTAATCAAATATTTTAAATTACGTGATACAACACTTTTGAAGTGCCCAATAAGTTACTTCTAAGAACTCTTGAGCTTTGTTAACTATATAATGATTTGAAGTGTCGGATTATAGCCACTCATGAGTGTTTTACTATACATATAAGTGATAAAAAAAGTGTATTTACGATTTCAACGTAGCATCATTTCATTCTTTCAATATTTAAGTCTATACATATAAATATAATTGCACTGTTAGTTTGTTCCGTATAACCTACGAATAAAGCGATTTTGATGGATCATTTGGTGGGACACATAGTTTATGCACCTGTATAGTACTTGTATGTATGCCATTGTACTTATATGCTATTATCGTTATAAGACAAGTCAAGACATGCACACGTATTTTGTCACCGCTTGGTTACGCCTCTAATACTACAATTATAAATCAATATTTCTTCGCTAAGGCTGTCTTTCATCAAAGCTACTCATTTTTGATAAGGTCGAGTATATGAAAAATGCATTAAGTACAGTCTCTAGAATGCACGTTAGGTCTATATAAACTCGGGAGGGATTACTAGTTTACAAGAATTAAATACCTATGTAAAGTGATATTTCAATGAAGCTGAGTACAACTCCGCGTATAAGCTACTAAAATGATCCTGAAGATAATACGGTTGAAACCTTGACACACCGTCAAAAAGCAGTAAACTTTGTATTGTATAATGTCTTCTAAGGTGTGGCCACGAAACAAGCTGTTATACATCTAAACAACTGACTTTTATAAAAAATTACAGCTAACAAGGGTTAGAAATAATTTAGCATAAAAAATACATGCAAATTTTAAAAATTATTTAAAATATAAAATAATATTATAACTCTTATTGATGAAAAAAAATTAAGTGAAGGAAGGTAAAGTAGTTTTTTCAAGATTAATCATGCTATGAATGTTTACTGATTACTTTAAGTCTTTTTAGTAAATCTATGTTCAAATAAAGATCAGAACTATTATTATCTATAAAACTAATTTGAACAGTTTCGTGGACTCAATCTGCTCAATAAAAATTCTTATAAACAGTGACTTTCCTTGAAAGAGTCGCGTCACATTTTATATTGATGTTATATCAACAGTACTGTGTAAATACGGTCTCGGAATACATCCTTGTGCGACATCGGGCCACCACAGTGAATCACTCTTACCAAAATACTGCTTGTTTCAAAGAATTTATTTTTATGACAAGAAAATAGTCTCATGGGTACTAAATCCAGGCTGATAAGAATATGTTTCATATTAAATTTTATATAATAAATTTTAATTATATAAAATTTTTAATAATAATAATTTCGCCTTAGAAATTAAAACGACCTCATCCATAAAGAAGCTATCACACGAACAAAATTTAAAAAAAATATGACACGAATGTTTAGAAACTACGATGTTGTATACCGACAGGTCAATTTTATAGGAGTGTAACCTCTTAGATTAGGGTTAAATGTAAATTTATCCTATGATTTCCCAAGTCTTTTGGTATATCTACGCTATCTATTAGAAATCTGTTGTGTCACGGTGGCGACTATTCTTCAGACAGACAGAATCACTAGACCACTACGTGGGAAGGACGCCCACAGACTCACCAGATACACGTCTGTGTACTAAGTTACAAGCTCGCACTAATTTTAGGTTATCTGTGACTTCGGAATTCGACATTGTACTGAAGGAATTTATGATAACTGTGAACTAAATGTAAAACAGTGTTGCTAGAATTGCAACTAATTTGCTAGATTTGGTGAAAATTGTAGTTTACCAATTTAATTTATATGAATATGTATTTATAAAATTTATTCTTTGTTTATATACCTCGAAAAGATAATGTATTTTAGTATAGCGTCAAAAAGCCATTTATTCCTTTGTAATTTTCAAACCATGTATGTAACTTTGAATTAAATATGTACGCAAAAATTACAATATTTAAAATAATATTCTCTTCTCTTCAACAGTTTCTTTCCGTAACTTCTAAGCTAATAAAAAATAAATTTAAGATTATTTTTAATTAGTGAATTTTAATTGCTGTGCGTGATATATAATTACATTATTCACATAAATTAAATTTAATAAAATAATTCCGTTCACCGCTTATGATTTAAATTATGTCTAAATAGTCCATAGAGTATGATCTACGTTCGCAGATAGGTGTAAAGATTGCAGGCAATTCCTAGATTTCGAATTAATGTCCACGCAATTATATTAGCTCTCTGTGTGAAGTATTATAGCCAATTGACTACTGGATTAAATTAGGGTTGTCAATGTAGATTTAAACTAGTAAAGGCACCATTTTTAATAAAAAGTTATAATTAACAAAAGAAGACGTCATGATGTAATTTAATTCTAAATGGATGGAAAGTAGGTGATACTCAATTTATCTTTTTGGCTCATAGAAATATTTATTTCATTTGAATAGGAAAAAATCTATTGTGAAAGGTTATTTTATCTTTGTAACCATCTATTTGTAATATTTATTAGTCGTATAAAAATGCTGTAACTTGGTATGTTAGAGCAAATTTCATTATGAAACTATTAAAGAAAGTGTATTTTGTTTTTAATCGTCGAATATCTTTCAAAATATTTTGCTAATAAAAAAATATGATGTGGTAACCCTAGTATGAACTAATACTAGGTTGTACATAAGTAATGGTTAAGCCTCAGAACTATCGAGTGTTATTTAGTGCCTTTCTTTCAAGCGTTATTTAACCGCTGAATTATGGACTATTTATAGCCAGGGAAGGTGAAAATGGGCGCAATCACTAAATTGTATAGTTTCAAAATAACTTTATTCGAAAAGATATTAGGTATACAATTATTAGTTCTACTTTTCGTCAAATACATTTGGAGTTGTTAGTTAATATCATTATTGTAATATATTAAATTAATAATTGCTATATAACTTGATATAAGTTTAAGTTTTTATAAAGGCTTTATAATTTCGAAAAGCTTAGATGTTGTAAAAAATAAATCATGCAAATATATAATTCGATAATCCTTATAACGTAATATATAAATTAACACATGATTTTTCACATTCGCCTACACACATAGGCTCAGTGATAAAATTGGAAAAACAACTTAAAATTTACGGTCAAAAAGTATAGATTTGGCATTTTTTATTTTAAATTATTACTCATTTTAAGACATGGACGGCTCATTGTATTGAACTGATACCTATTACAACGTTATTTTTATTCAAAATTTCACGGTTAAGATAAAAACTAAAAAAAGAATTTAACACAACTTTTCAAATAAATTGTTTTTCCATCATATCATTTTGATAAAATATGGAATAAATTAGATAAAATTGAAATGTATGTGGGAAGTTTGTAAATTTATTCATTTACTTAGAGCGGGTCTATGATTTTTAGTCACATTTTTTTCATCAAGGTAAATCTTGTTTTTGAAAATGGCGATTGAAATATCAATCAAACTATTATATAAAATAAGATCTTATAATTTTGTATACATATTTTTTTCGTAGAGATATTATCCGTTCACAAATATTTTATTACGCCCTGATTGTTACAATCGTAATAATATAGAAAATGGGCTTTCTCTATAAACGGTTTTTAGAAATATGAAATTCGTTTTTACAAAAAGAATTAGTATAGTGAGAAAGTGTCAAGGGTTGTCCACAGATAATACTATAAAGCATAACTTTATTGTTTTCTATTAACTGTTAATATCTAGTGATGTTTTAATTATCTGTAGCCAATAAATAGGTTAAGCCAGAATGTCAATACCCGTACCCGGCAGTAAACAAGGAGACAACGAATTATCTGTATACAAACACGATAAAATGATGGATGCGACACAACTAGGCCATTTAACACCTGTGGAGGTTGCCTTAACTCTTACCGCGTTTTCGTTGCGTCACACATTTTTTTTTTCAATTGAATGCATCGTTCCGTTTGTCAAATGTCAAATTTCTCTTAATAAGTAAATAAATAATTCTCTTTAAAGATATGATCGATTTATTTTTAGGTAAAATTAAAAACACCTCGTATTAGTCTATACAATGAAAACAATGATAAATTTAAACAGCAATCGCAGTTAACTAGATAATATGAATATCATTTGATGCTTAACTCGATAAATAAACAAATTTCAAAATAAATCGCCCACAGGCTGTCAAAATTGTTGCAATTTCACTTTACCGCGTCCAGTCCATTCGGGGATACGAACACAATGTGTAGAAATTAGCAAAAGGACGGCCGTAAATAAAATTACGAGTTATGCGTGAATTTAAAACGAGTTTATTAAAGCCTTGACAGCAATATTTAAAATTATTTATAGTCCCATAGCTATAAGGATCAAAATCGAATAATCATTCGATTCATGTCAAAAAACAGCGCGTGACTTTTCGTTACAGTAAATTTGACGTTTTTATTAGACGCCGCGTTGAATTTTAGAAACTTTTGGTTTACAAATAACTACATTGTAGTTTGCATAAAAATCGGTTGCGTTTTTTTTTACAAGTTTGCTTTGATTTCAATAAGACTGTTTGCTAAATTAATAATATGCAAAAAAGAAGATGCTTAAAATGTGTTTAGATTTTTATTGCTTATGGAACTCAGAAACTTATGTAAAAGAAATTTATTTCTTTAAAAATATCAATGAAAGTATAGATAAGTGTATACTAGTATATTTTACTTATCTAAATTACTAATTATAAAATAATAATAGAAGGACTGATATTTTTTAAATTCGAATAATTATCTCAAGGATAGATCTTGGCATTATATCGAAATAAATATATGTTTAAAAATATAAAATCATAACAAATTCGGTTCATACAAAACAGGTAAATAAGATATTTGATACTATTAATTAATATAATAATATCGCAGAACTATAAAGAAAACTGTGGAAAAATAGTAATGACACAAATCTCATGACACGGAAACCTTACGTTAGAAAACCCAGGCTTAATTCTCAGTGTGGCCGCCTACACCATTCACACCTTACCTTCAGATGATCCATCTATCAATTAAAATAAACTATATTATCATTCTAAAATAAACCTATTTACCTATACTTAAGGTAAATATTTAGTCGGCACGTTTGACCACCCAACTCGATAGTAAACGGTTGATAACATTGTAGGCGCATTGATAAGTTATCTCTTAACACCAATTCATGCGGTTTTCTTAAACCACGTGGTCCTTGGATTGTATTATGTTAATTACATTTAAGATATATTATCTGTACATACTTTAGCTAAATCATAAATATACAAAATTGGTAATCTATGTAATATATCCCTACTATAAGTGAAAAATTCTGTTACGTTCTTGAAAACACAACAAACACAGAGTACTGTGAGATTACGTGTAGTTAAAGTTTATATAAATAATATATTCTATCTATTATGTAGGGTCAATAAATTTATTTTGAAAATAGAAATAAAATTTATCATTTTCTTAGAAAATTGTAGATGTAAAGCTGTAGTAGCTTTTATATGTACTATTTTGTAGTTTGGACCTGATATAATGACGAAACAACGGCTAAAGTGTGTCTATGTCTTTTTTAAACTTACATTTAATATGGAATTACCGAGTTATGAGTTACATTACAGATGTGTTTTAAGTTAAAGAAGCACAGATAAAAAAAAGATGACCGGCATATCAATAATTTTCACACATTGCTTTATTGTTTATGTTATCAATATCCAGGTTAAAGTTTACTGGATGCAAAATTTTGTTGTTAATAAAGATAAGCATTAAACTACATATAAGATATATGTAATAATTTCTTCAACAGGATGTAATAAATTTAGTAATAAGGTACATGTCGACTAATGTCTGAATATAGTTCTCAACTCATAAACGAAATCTGGTGCCTTGCCTCATTCGCCTGATGATTCCCCGTTCAACAATCCATTCCCTGACGTCTATATTCCAACAGCAAGGTACTATCTGAGAATTTTATTGTTTAAATAATAAAAAGAAATAGGTCAACAACACCTCGCTGATTATGCAATGTCATCTTGAAGCTTCAGGTTGTCACCCTTTTAATCAATTTAAAATCACTATCTTAAAAAATTGACAAGACTTTAAGGGTTACTGAATGAATGCATGCCCACCTCTATCCTAGTCTCGATGAAAATTAATTAACCGATATTTGTCGTCTCTTAACTGGAAGCTAGCCTATAAAATTAATTACGTACTCATTATCTAAGCTTCTACTCTTGAAATGGTTTAGTCGTAAATGCCTAAATGTGCAAATATATAAACGTCAAATTTGCAATATAAGCAGAATTTATGACGTGATTACTAAACAATTGCTATATCAACTTTAAACTGAATAAAGACAGATTAAATAAGTCTCTTTATCCATTAACACTTATCTAAATGGCCTGTCAGTATCACCTAGATTGAGGTAGACTATCAGATTACCCGGTACATGTACTATCTAACAGTTAACCTCAGAACAATGTAGGTTATAGTGAAATCTATTAAATCGTGTGAAGCTGAATGTGCGCCTTTTAGTCAGGAAACTCCATACAAATTTAGATTAAATAACAGTTAAGGAACATAGAGGTCCCGTTATACATAAAAGGAAGTAAAATCATTGTTATTAAAATTTTATAAAATAATGTTTCATTTTCGTACCGGTTTTATAAAGCTTCCGTAATTAGGTTACATTTTAACTTTGAACTCCAGAGTAATATTATATAGTAATGATCAAACATGGGATATATCTGTTTATAAGCAGAGTGGCGTTGAAGTGCAGTAAGTCTTCTAAGAAAATCTCTAACCTCGAAGTAAAAACGACAAAAATGATTATTTTATTGTCTATATTTGGAAAACAAAAGTTCATGACACTTCTAAAATAAATTAAGATATATTATATAAGTACTAACTTACTAATGAAGACTGCAATGTAACACAAATTATGTCAGATTATGAACTTGTGAGCTTTCAAGAAGCTTTCAAAAACACCATAAAGCATGACTGCGATAAAAATCGTAATAGATTTACGAGTATTTTAGTTTCCTAACAGGAAATACACTCTTAATGACTTTTAATCGCCAATTATTCCTGTTTCGACGTTTTTACTATCCAATTAAGTTATATTTAATGTCAAATACCGAGACAATCAATTAACATTGATTTAGAGAACTGAATTATAGAGCTTAAGCCGTCGAGGTTATAAGGGATTACTTAAATAGAACTTACTGTGTCCGTTGAAATATTTTATTTTTTTAATAGAACAGGAGCGTATTTACGACAGTGGCTCTTACAACTAACTATAAAGACTAGATTTTTAGTGCAAGGGCAATAGCGCATATTGGGCTGCCGTGGATGGACAGTGTATGTGGGGACCGCGGCGATCTATAAAAAATATTTTATATCTTTTTAAACACAATACAATTATATATTTGCAAACTGCCATTGTTTTAACTAGTGAAAATTTCCAACCTCCTTTGGTAATATATACTGTAATTATAATATATTTAATTTTGCTTTTTTTAAATAATTGGTAAAAATAATTTATTTCATTTTGTCATGTTTAATTTATAAAATAAACTATTCTATTAACGATATTATAAAACTTAATCAATTAATTCATTCCCTATACAAGAATTATCATAATAAGACTTCTCAAATATATAATACATTTTTAAATGGTAAATACTGGTTATAAGACAAAGACAGTAAACGTTAATTATAATTATAGCACGTAACAATACTAAATTATCTTACATTTTTAGAACATTTAAAGTACTATAGACATTTATATTCTGGGGTATGCCAGAATTGATTGATATGTTTCCAGATTTGGCTCATTAGTTGTAAAAACAAACCTCAACATTTAATTTAACAGTTAATTTCTTGTCATCAAGAATGTATAACTTGAGACTGGATCAGCTGTTTCTTCAGGTGACGTATAATGTATGTGAATAGAAGCTTACATTATAGTATTAAAGTGACTTTTTAATGTTATATCTTTTAAAATCAATCAGATGTAAGCACCGATGTCCGGTTTCATCACAGTCTATGCACGTTTGTCCCAATTAATCTCATATTTATACTTTAATTAATTAAAAACTATTTCTAATAATCTGGGTTTACTTTGGATTGCTGTCACAGATTAATAAAAAGCCAGAGAGTTCTGATGACATTTGACATAATTTCGTAACATATTTGTCTATGTATTAAGACGTGTAAGAAA
>JAOSYY010000012.1:9366522-9387918 GCA_025727935.1 Hebomoia glaucippe | reverse complement strand
CAGTAATACGACAACAAGTAATTTAGTGTTAAATTTATTTTGTATAAATTACAAAATATGTAAAACAATAAGGCGTTATTAATGATTACGTAAGATAAGTGATTATTTATAGAAAACCTTATAATAGTTCCTGCTAGACTTATGCGAACATTATTGTTAAAGCCCACTTCAGGAACATTGACACGTAAAATTATTACCTTTGTAATAAATGTTACACAATTGTCATTGTGGTTACAACAGTTTCGGCTAAAATAGGAGAAATATAATAATGATTCGATGTGTGTGTAAGAAGACACACATTACATCCGTTTTGAATTAAATCTAATGAGTTATCATGATTTATTGAGCTACTGAATGAAGAGTAAATGTATATTTTAACTTAGTGTACAAATACATGGTTACCTTAATGTTGTAGTTTTATTAAAGCAGACTTCTATAGTCTATGTAATGTGCTTTCTGCCTCAGAGACACTTACATTACGTTTTGCGCCATAATCTTAGAGTTTCGAATCTTAGGACAGAAAGATACAAAATTGTATCAATTTATCATCGTATGGAATACTGTATTATTTTTCTTAAAATAATTAGTGAATACAACAGAAATTTATTTGTCTTTGTCCACTCAATAATGAATTGTTTACGTAAAAAATCTCTTAATAGTAAAAACAGTCGTTGAAATCCTATATCTTACTTCTGAATTATCAGTCAGATGTTTTACGGGGTGTTTGTAAAAATAGAAAGAAATGTAATTCAATGAAAAAACAAACATTATTTTTAAGTAAATAAATGTATGTACGTAAATAGGTAAGATAAGTTTAGATTTCTTGTTTTCTTAGTGTTTTTTCATTTACAGAACTTCATTTCAAACGATTCTAGTGTATAAAAATTGCATTACAAATAGTTCTTACGATATACAGGAAACATATAATATCATGTTTCTAGTAAATATCATGTAGGATGTAAATAATGTTTTTTGTACGTCGCGTCAATTAATATGCGGCGCCTGCACATTATAAATACTATTATTCAATTATAATTACAGGCAATTACAATCAATAACAAAGCAATTAAATTATAGGCTATAATAATTTTAACTTTACTAAAACTGTCAAGCGTGTACCGACAGGATTTTATAGAATAAAAAAAAATGTTAGTAAAAACTCGTTCTTTAGAATCGCATAGAAGTAATACGTGGTATTATAAATTATTATTATTTAACATGATTTATGATTGATTTTCAATATCCTATTTCAAGGAACCCTCGGGTCATGGATGCAACTACATATTGTCATTAATTTGCGTTGTCACTATTGTTCACACTTCCTTATAAATCAATTAATATGAAGGCTCTTAATAGAACAGGAATTATAGACTTGAGGACTTTTTAATAATAAAGAAAGTCAATCTAACTTTATCTGTCTACATTTCTCTATACAAACTTTAACTTTGCGAAATCTTGAACTCCTTCGCAGGCAATTTCTTAAAAAAAATTCACAGCTTAACGTAATTATTATAAATGGCAATTTTAGAAAACAAATCCGTGATTTCGTTTACTTAACGATTATGTTATGCTCAAAGCGAATCTTAACTAACAAATAATATATAAATCCTGAAAATTAATATATAATAAATAAATTTATAATTATAAGTTAACCAACTACTAATTTATAACCTATAATATTCGAAATTACAGAAAACAATTACAACATCAAATCTGAAGAATGGATATGTAATCAATCTTTATTACTTTTAATGTAAAACATTGCTAACTAGATTGAGTATTAGACATTTTAATTGTATTTGTCCTTATACAGCATATATTGAGTTGATAATGTAATTAGTTGATAGCCATGAATTTAAAATAAGAATTCTTATTATTTCACATAAAAATTATAGATTTTTTTCTATAGCTATGTTTCAATAAATTGGTTAGAATTATATTTGCGATAAAATGTACGTTAAATGAGGTTTACAATTTATGAGATCTTTAAACTAAAGACTCCCGAATGTTATTAAATAATAATTAGTAAAAAAAATGAATATTTTTAAGACTTATAGAAAATCGATAATTTCTTAGGCAAGTACGGCTTAGACGTTTTAATGAAAATCATGCTATTATAGAAAGGTCTCGTATTCATATCGTGAACATTATTATAATGTTTTTGCATTAAAATATGAACGTTCATATTTTCAGGATTAAACAATTGACAAATAAAAATATTAGAAATTGATGTACCCTGATTTACACATGGATTGGATTGACACGAGGTATGTATCTTTCTGGTTGAATTATGTGCGTTTTTTGACATTAGAATAATTTTTTAATAGCAAATATCTAATATTAGCCGATTGAAAATCAGTTTTATTTTTTTTAAATGTCCAGTTTACTAGAACAAAGATTGACTCATAATACATTATTTGTAAAAGCGGAATGACTCGTTCTCTAATGCTATAAAACAATACTTAAAATTGTCATTAGCATTTGTAATAAAAGTATTTTCAGGCGCCATTTTGCGGCCGTGAGAACAATTTAACAACCGCGACGCCATAAAACTATTGAGTGACGAAAACTACTTTTTATGGCTGCAATAAAGGTCTTATGACAATGAAACATCTGTTCTAAATAGTTTGTTTTAAAGGAAATTTATATAATATTCGTTAGAAAACAAACATCAATTTTCAAATAAACAGTAAAAACTAAGTGTTCTGATATTTTTGTCCCGAATCTAAAAGATTTCTTCAGACCGACAGAAGATAAGTTGATAAAAATAATTAATCGACTTATAAACTACCTGATTAAAAGGTATATAATCGACGACCTTGCCAGTATCGTAGAAAATAGAAAATTATCATCTCTGCATACCTATAAGACAGATCTGACATATATATAGATAAATATGCAACAATGTATATTAAATATTTTTGCTGATATCCGAAACGAATAGCTAAAACCACTAATACAAATAACATGATTAACTTTTATGGTTTATGTACTGAACGTGTATACCTGCCTATATAAAATGAATTACTATTTCATTCGGCCACGCCATATCTTAAAAAAAAATTTACCGATTTCATGAATTTATTTGTAGTTTTTTAATACGTGTAAACTTTTTTTCCGAAAAACTAAGAAAAAAATATAAAAAATTGAAAGTTCAGAAATGTTTGTGGACAAACCTGTCTCAATTCAAAGTTCGATACATGAGCGGCTTTGGGTTATAAATTATAGGAATTAAAACCGTGCGGTTCCGCTAGTTACTAATAAAATCACTTAGAAATTTACTTCTTGCGCAGTAGCCTCTAGACAATAAACCTCTACCAAGTGTAGGTTGGATCATACCCGTGGGTAACACGTGTATTCATAGATCCGTCCTATTTACATTGTCCCCTGTATTGTATGCATCTAAGCAACATTATTTAGGTGAAAGTGGTGTCCTAATTGATTATTAATAAGCTCTACGCCAAGCTGGGCTAGAGGAAGCATTATTCAATAGGTGACTGACTGGAAAATACAGACAATACCACAATTGTTATGTTGTAGTAGACAAATTCCATCTTTGTGTGTGTCGAAAAATGAGTTTAGGCTTACATTATTATATTATATACATATGGTGATAGAAATGTTACGGAAAATAGGAAGTAATAGACGTATTTAGTTCAATCTATTTTGTATATACTTGAAAAGGCATTATTTATTTGACGATATCTATTTAACCCCAATTTTTATCTTCTTAGCGTAATGTTTATATTACCACTAACCACTCTACTAAAATAAAATAAGTAAAATAACTTCATTAAACTTCACAGTCGCAACATTTTTCAAAAGATTAATCAAATGACTTATCGTTTCTCGAATATGCAAAGACTGAATACTAGTGATCTGCGCTGACTTCACACGGCTACAATTTACTAATAAAAAATGAAACTACAATCAAATGAATAACTACTTAAAACTTATTTTAAATAGTAGATGGATACCATTTCGACTTTTTGACTATTATAAATTATTACTATTTTCAACTTATATTTTTAACCAAAATCTTTTAGAAATAACCTCCTATATACATAAGAGGATATTTTGTTTACTATTTATACTATAGATTTTTAAGATTTTATTGAAACACCACGAGCGAAGACAGGGCCGGAAACTAGTTCAAACACAATTATAAACTAGTTCAATTTCTTACTCCAAATATGTTAACAAGTTAACATAATTTACGTTATAACCAACTTTAACAACAAATTTTATTCACACACCAATTATATTTTTATTACACTAATAAATACGATCACAGTGTCCTGCAGTCGGCTTCGAAGGATCAAATTTAGTTCTTTTTGTTGTAACATGTCTATCTTTATAAAGCTTCTACATAAATTATATTAGGCCGATTTGAATGCTACACTTAATTGGGAGGTATCGTGTCGTACTAATAAAAATTAGTTCAAGAATTTGTATTTAGGATTAAGTCACCTTTATAGCGGAAATATATTAGGACATTAATGAGTGTCGTGGCCATCTTGAAAAATAGCACTGCCATCCATAGTTTCTACATTAAAAGTCGCAATTGTATACCTAACAGTTTATATACGTGTAATAAATCAAAACGAAAAAAATAAATAAATTTAACCCGAGGCTAGTATTTTTTCAAATTTATTAGTGAAATAAAATTTACAGCATAAAATAAAAAGTTATAATTCTCTATACTAAGACAATTTTTGAGTATGAAAGAGGAGAATGGAGGAAATCTTGGAAATCCACTGTTAAACCGTATCAAATATTGTTATTCAATATTCGACCACATTATTATTCGTGATATCTTTAGTAAAGAAAAGTCAAAATGATTAATAGTATAATAATGATATCATGTTGTTGAAATGCCATCTCCAAATGACCTTCAAGATCGTCTATCAATGTGTCAGAAACAAAATTCCACTTATCAGAAAACTTTAGTTCTGCCCATTCAGATAATTAATCTACATTGCCATTAAATATTCAAATAAAGTGGACAAACTTTATCGTGGCGTTATCTTATTCTCTCACGGCTGTAACACGATACTAGTAATTTTTAACCGACACCAAAATCGTAAATACACACACATTGACCGTTTCGATTTAGTTGTAAATGTCAGGGAAATGAAACGTTCCCGGCTTTATTATGTATTCAATGGGGACTACTTATTACATTTTTGTATTTATCAAAAAAAAATAATTAAAAGAAAACAAATGTATGATACCTCACTGTTGGTAGGTACTTAATGTAGAAATGACTTCGATTATAAAAATACCAAACATTTTAAATGATATTACTACGACTCCATTCTAATTTTTGCCTTTGTATATAATGGGAAAATATAATTATCTAAATAAATCCATTATATATGTTCAACATTTTATGTATGTCAATTTGCACAAAATCATCTTTGTAAAAATGTTTATTATTAATGTCAATTCTGAACGCGGGCAAATAAATTATATACATGGTATTTATGTTTTTACAAAGCAACGTCATGATACCTTAACGCTCTAAACCGATAGTTTCCTAATTTGGAACAAGTTATGGAAAATTTTCCTTTCCACGCCTTTCAAGTGAACCGGTATATAAAAACTTATACGTTGCTTTTTATCCTAGCAAATCATCAGCCAAACCTGTCATTTGAATTACGTAGGTGGACTATAAGTATTGAAATCGACCATAATGTTTATTTTTATGTCGCCGCAATCATATCCAATTTGATAACCGTATCAGACGTGCGGTGAATTTATAAGCAAAAATCCAAGTTTATTTTGAAGATCATGCTCGGAGATCATGTCAGATATTGGACAGGAAAGACATATGTGCTACAAAAGAAAAAGACGAATCTTTTGTACACATATTGATATCTATATACACATAATAAATCAGTAGAGATCGAGTCTTTGTACAATTAACGCATTTACCGAAAAATTATTATGATGTACGACTAGAAGTGGTTGACAAAATCAACATGAACATGAAAAACTATCTATGGATATAAACTTAAATCTCTCTTTAAATTTACGCGCGTAAAAACTTCATCAAATTGTACTGTGCATAGAACTGGTAGATCCTGTCGAAAGTTAAGTCTTATTCTTCGACACAACCTTAAATAAGTCCAAATAGATATTTGCATTGCTCCATGAGTTCAACTATGTAAAAGAGAGCTTCAACATGATGTGCTAAGGAAATTAAATCTATCGGGCTGACGTGACATGATTAATATTTAATTAAATGAAAGTAATATGCGTGTGGTAGGTGGGATGAGAAATATTTCTAACTAAATCGAAATTGAACGTCGCACTGGGGATAGAAGACACTTCTATACTCGTATATGAATGATATTGCTTGGTATAAAAAAAGGCCACCAAAAGCCCAGAACGGTAGTTAACATTCATAAATAACTACTGTAGTACAACAATTTTATTGTGACTGAGAAATTGAATCTTATTATTTATAATTTTAAATATATACTTTTATAGAATATAGCTTTTGCCAGCGGCTTTGCTCGCATTCACTTCGATTTTTCCACGTTGCCTAACAGTACAGACTTTTAGTAAGGATCCCTATTTTTTTTTGAAAATATAATATAGCATATAGCCTTCCTCAATAAATTTACCATCCAACACTGAAATAATTTTTAAACCGAACCAGCGGTTCCTTAGATTAGCGCGTCCAAGCAAACAAACTCTTCAGCTTTATAATATTATTCGTATATAGTGTACATAAGAACGAAGACAAATTGCCACATGTAGCGGTCATATATCAGGAAATAGTTGTTGAAAGAAATTAAATTCCACGCGATGCATCTAATAATTTAATGCGTATGCAGGTTGTAGTTGTTTGCCAAAGATTGTTACTGTCAACTATAAACTTGGTGAGTCTTTAATACTAAACAGATTTTACGAGTTACTTTACATTTATATAAATTAATATTTATTGAACGGACGGTAACCAGAGAATATCGAAACTAGAGCTTACATATCGTCTAGCGGACGGCTCGCCTAAAAGTAACTTTCATAGGAATTCTCTGTTAGTGTTACATTATCTAGGGCCGTGCAAGATTTGGTCCACAATTTGGCGGTACATCATTTTACTAAGTGTGGCGAGTCGACCGACCAGTTTACGAATGTCGATGCACCTGTGCTAATAGGGAACAAAGATTAATTTATCAGATATACTTACTTGCATTTACAAATGGTCGTATTAAAGTCGCAATTCAGCCTTATTTATAACAAAATCTATAAATTTTTGCTTTCTTATCTTCGACCCACAGCTTCTTTTTTTCGTATTAATTAATAGATTCAAAATAAAATAACAATACTTAATTCCAATTACATGTAACATATACCATTAAAAAAAGAACATTATAAAACGAAAAATAGTTGTCAGTGGTTATTTTCAGCTCTTACAAGTTTAAAAACTATATGTATAGAAATTGAAAAGACACCATTACAAGATTTCAATTTGGAATAACGCCCAGAAACTCCGATTTATCTTGTACTGAATGCCTTGAAAGCAAACAATATAAGAACAAATAAATAGTAACGTTAACTGAATTCTGAATAATAATTGCAGTATTTTTTTAAACTTTGTCGTATATTCAAACTCCTTTGATTTAATTTTAAGAAATTTAATGAAAGGATAGCAAAGCGTCCTGATTAACGATTAAGTAAATACGAGTAATACAATAAGGGTTCATAGCATAGAAAAGCTTTAGAAGTATGTTTATAAAAACCAAAGCTTTTCCAAGTGTATGTCGTATCTAATTAACAAATGGCGGATTATTTATTAATCTTTGACTACCAATGCGGTACCTAAACGATTTCAATATTAAAATTCGTAACATGTTCCTTTAAGTTATTTAATCGTTAGTAAATCTTTTAACCAATATAATTACGACCGTGCTATAAATAAAGCTGATTGTGATTTCGCGGAACTTCCCTTTAAAGAAAGTAAAATTAAGGAATGCTTCATAATGAACTGACATATAAGTATGTATGCCTTTTGTGAACGCGAAGTCATACTCGTAAATTAAGACTATCATCCTTTAGATGTGCGATAAAAATTAAAATTACAATATACAATAATAGACAATAACTTTGTTTTTTTCGTTAAAAATGTCATATAAGAATTACATAATAAAATTAGATTTATTCGCCAAATTTATTTTTGAAGTAAAATGACAATAATAAATATAAAATAACATTAGAGTAACTTTTAGTACTAATGATTACAAATGTAAAACTATAAAATTAATGGCTTTAAAATAGAGCCATTTGTGTTCCAATTAAAACGTTAGCAAAAAGATAAATGACTTGGGGAGAGATAGATGAACTGACATTTAACTAAAAGTACATACTTAATGAAATAGAGAACGCTAGATATATTTTTACTATTTTGACATACTTTAAGAGTAGCGGATTCATGAGGTTAAATTGGTTACTATTTTTACTATGAATAATTGTGATGACAGGAATCTAAATATTACATCTGAGAATATCAATGCAGCAGAAATTAAAAAAAAATGTAATACAGAAACTAATAATGTTTAAATATTGTAACTAATGTAAGGAAGATGCATATTTATTTATTTTATAGTGAATTTAATTCATAATTGTGTTAATGTGTTGTAATTTGTATACTTCATTTAAGTACTAATCTGTAAAGCCTTTCGTTCGAATAACAACGACAGAAACTTAATTCTACTGAAAGATTGAGCTGTAACAAGTATTTAAAACCGTATTCAAAACATTTACTAAATATTGGTAACAATTTAAGATACCATAAGTAATTTAATTTATTTCAACTAGATAAACGAATATAATTATAATGATTTATCACTATAGTATAAGTTAATTGAAAATCCTGACAATTAACACTATTAATGAATTGTCAAAAAATTTAAAACTGATTTGTCAAATATAAAACAACAATAACGAATTTTTAAATAAAAATATTTATATATCTTTTCTAAAACTAAATTACAAACCGATTACTTACAATGTAACCCGGGGTACTAAACGAGTAACTACTCGGATTAAAACAAAAATTTCGGACAAAAAACAGGCTTTCAAATTATTTCGGTAAACGTCTGATAAATATCGTCAATTAACCAAAAACCGCTCATAATAACTTCTTTAAAATGCCGTATCACAAATCACATGGGAAATTTCATCAAACACAAAGCAGGTGTAAATGGCTGTATTAAAGTTCTCGTATCATCAATCTCACCTTCGATATGCATAAGTATTAATATGTAACATAATATGATTAAAAGTATTAGCGATGTGATATGCCACAGTGCATGAACTTACAGTGACGACTAAAGCCAAATATAAAACAATCAAATAATTTTTTCATAAGGTTTAGGTCACGGTGATGAAACAAAAATAAGCTGAATTACTCTTAAAATAGTAATATTTACATGTACACAGTAGGATCAAAATCCTTTTTAGCGAAGATATTTAACCTGAGAGAAAATACAGTTTATCTGCGGATTATACACCACGTAAGGAATATTGTTATTAAACTATCAAAAAATATTTTTTATTTTCGTTACTGTTCACGTAAGTAAACGATAGCATTATGTATACGATATTGGTAGCAAATTTATTGTTTCCAAAGTTATCATGAGACAGATCAGAATTTAAAAATTATTTTGGAAAAAGTTTAATTTGCATAATTTTACACTAAACTGCGTAATCGTGCCTTTTAGATATCCATATTGAATATCGAGTCGAATGCAATTATTAAAATATGTATTAACGCTACAACCTGTCCGTATAATTATATGAAATTTATCTTTTGTTAAATTAGGTGTCATTTTATTGCATCACTCTGCAGATAATTTAATTCTTTATATTATATTATTTATCCTAATATATTAAATGCTTTAATAGAAGCTGTCGTATAATTTTTAACGGATTTTTAAATATAACTCTTTTGTTTATTTTTTTAGAATCACTATCGCTTAAACTTGCATCTTGATTAGTAATCTGTGACAACATTTTGATATTAACTTGATTATTATTTTAGAACATTCTAAGCACTAGGCGAACTTCCGCCGTAATAAATTACCTCGATAACACTGGAATTACGAGTAAGTTATCAGAAAGGCTTAATGTCACTGTATATTAATGTCTACCAGCGTTTAAATATAAAAGGTTAAACAGATTAAGATCATGAAAACAAACGTAATCGTTATTAGAACACTATTAGGAAACTATTATTTTACTGAAATCATACGATGTATCAAAAAAATAGTCCGAAATTGCGAATTTAAAAATATAGGACACACGACGTTTATAACACACAATGGAATCAATTAGTTGGTGTGAAAAAAACTTGGATGAAGTGCAACAAAACAAATGATTCAAAGTATTGCATTTGTAATTTAATGATACACGTTGTTACGTCACAATATAAATTTTATTTGCATTAAATAATGGTTTTGGTGAAAGAATAAAAAACCATACTAAGTGCCAATTATTTATTTCTCTTTAGTAAAATGTTTCGTTGAAGAGATTTAAATTGTTTAACTGAAACATATACGAAATCTTCTCTTATGAGTATAATTTCATTTATCATTATCTTTTACAATATTTTGGATTTTATATTATTAATATGTTTTTCTAACAAAACAAACATTTATATTAACTATACTTAAACATTTGCTTGTTAACATACCGTGGAAGCAAGATTTTTGTTATTATTAAATCTAATAAAACTATAAAAGCTCACAACAAACGTAGATTGTTATCCTAAAACACTAGTTTAGAAAAATAAAGAGTTCGCGTTGTTTATATAGCATGAACTAAAAATATCATTTCTTGTTTCTCTTCGTTAAATAGTCATAGAAAGAGACAAGAATACTAGGTAAATGATAATATCAGTAAAGGCGTGAAAAATAAGCGCATAATACATTTTTATACAATGTAATTTTTTTACAAACATTTTTAACCGACTTCCTCGTAGTAATTTCCTTTGATTGCGTATAAAGTGTTATTCACTTCTTTCAGTACCAAATGGCATTGGCCAAACTTATATCTCAAAAATTATATTTACATTATCTTAAACTCTATCACTTTGCAATAAAGCTACATTTCTGTTACAAGCACGATTATTATGGCAATTTTACTTTGCAAGAGTCTCGAATATGAGTTGCTCCGATTATATCAATTATTGCTTTGTGTGGAAAGAGATTTAGCGGTTACTTTTTGCTACTTAGTCACGAATTATTCGTTCTGACATATTCCGTGATTTTATGGCGGTTTCATGTTCGTTTGAAATTTAGGTTTAGAGGTTAAGAGATCAAATATCTTAAAAAAGTAAACATATTTAAAAGTTCATCATTCATTCACAATTCTCGAAAAAATAAATTTTAAAGCAGGTAGGTATTTTGTGCAGGACTTGATAAATATTTTGCCACTTAACGAGTTATGGACGGTGGCAGATAAAAGACGTGTTTTAAAATAAATAAATTATTCTTAAGAGGTCGCAACTGTTTTGTTACACACAATACTTTGCCATAGATATTAGCAGACGAAAGGATATAGATATTTCAATATCATCGTTGCATTTTTATTAATGTGTCTGTTTATGGAATGTCAATAAACTTTTATTGTATAATCTGCAATTATGTCAAAGAAAGTGATTGCTCAGATTATAAATATAAGCCTATGACGCATGTCAGACCACACAACACGTAGCACTTGTAAAGAACATAAAACACTAGAAAACTTGGCATTCGTTTCATTTGTCAGTTCGTTGACTGTTTAGGAACAAACGTGCAATTCAAAAAATTTACGACACACGACTTGTGGATAGAATGCCATAGAATATAGAAAACAGTAGGGACAGTTAAAATAAATCTACTACTACGAATTGTCCTTTTATTATCACATTTATTATTGTTTTTACTATTTTTTATTCCACGTGGCACTAAATAAAATAAAATTTTGTATTTCTAACAATTTTATAACCGTCTCAAGTGTCAATTATTGACTAAACCTTTCACATTTCATTTTTAAAATATATAATTACATTACAAAAAGGGTCTGTCGAAAATATTATTTCTTTAACTTCAAATCTGATTCTGAAGAGAATTTAGTCCTACTGTTCCTATTTACTTAATGTAATGCTCTTATTCATAGCAAATGCATTAATAGTCTAGTCTAGAGTTTGAAATAAGCCTGGCTGACAATTACATTACTCTACGACATATTGCTAGAAAATCCATAAAATAATACAAATGTGGAGGATGTTGTAATGTTTTGAAAAATATAAGTGTACTTAATAATCCTCACAAAACTTTATAAAAATATTTTTGGGCTGTTATTTGGAGTTACCAAGAATAATAATTACTGCGCCATTTTATAAATAGGACTTTATGATAATATATTATTTATAATCTTTATATTTTTACGAAAGCTAACAACTAACAACAAAGGCTACACGGTCATTCATTAAGTGTTTGGCTTTATCAGGATAACACTTTCTTCCTCAATGCATTTTAAAGTACATGTGTTACATTTAACAGGACAAAAATTTATACATTTTTTGCCTCACTCACTGAGAGGACTTAATCAGCGGTTTAAAGAAATCATGAGGCTAAAAATGGAAAAAATTCTAACATAATTCCTAAAATATCATTAGATTAATAGTAGCCATTTGGTCTAAAAATAGTCAATAAACTATTTATACAATACAAATGGGAATAAAAGTAATAACATTTGCATTATTAAATTTATTCCTTGCACTATTTGAAATTGTAAGACATATTCCTTTAGAGCAATAGATTTACGACCATTTGTGTAACCTAACCTAAAAGATCGAATCGGAAACAAAAACACAAACATGCGAACAAAAATACTCTTTGTTCTTCCCACTTCAGATTTCTGATATCCAAAAATAGGTTTTATATCTGGGACGATGAAGAATTTATAGACTAAAAACTCTTTCATTAGAGATTAAATTACAAGAATATTTTACGATTTTTTTCTATTTATCCATTATTCAGCCTAATTTTCATTAGTCATAGGTCACTTAACATTTTTTTTTATGAAATATGGCAGGAGTTTGGCTGCGTTCTATTTTCATAAATATTCTCCCATGACAAGGAACATGCATTTCTATATATAAATACTCTATTAAGATGTAGTGTTTTTTTCCATTTCGTAACCAACTCTTTATTTTTATGTAATATTTTTTAATATTTGCACAGGAAATAATGTTATTTTTATTTATAAAACTAGATTTAATATTAGTGTTTACCATAAATAAATTATAGCTTAAATATTAAAGAAAGTTTACATACGATTATTTTTTGTCGGTACCACAGGTAAAATAAATCGTAATAAGTAGGCGTAAAGCAAGCCAATTTCGCGAACTAAGACGTTGTTAATTACTACAAAGTTAAATTTATCATCGACATAAAGATGAATAGTATTAAAAGAACATCAAAACAAAAAACAAAATTGTGTACCGAAAGTAATTTTAGAATCTGAATAAAAAACTCAATATATTATAAGTATCAAGTGACAAATGGCTTTAAGCACAGAAGTTCAATATTGCAACAGATTATAAACCTGATATTTTCGTGGACACCTTAATTTTATTCTAAATCACCTGCTAAATAAATACATTCTAACAATAATAATAAACTGAATCCAAGAAAAAAATTAAAGATAAGTTTTTAGACGATAAAATTACTATACAACAATATAGTGTGGAGATTTTGAAATATAAAGGAAGATTTAGTAACGTCAGCTTATTGAGAATTTTAGAAAAAAGCAGAAGACAACAAAAAATTAAGTAAACCACACGTGGTATTTAATCGTAAACCTTTCATTGGCCGTGATTAAACTGAATATAGAAGATACCCAGACCACCATAGTACAGCTTGAGGCAGTACAAATGGTAATTGAGTCATTATTACAATTTGACAGGGGCTGGGCAACAACATTGTAATTATACATTTAAGATTGAATTTTCAGATCGTGTACAGTTATAATTGATCTATTCGAATATGGTTACTTTCCAATTTTCTAACTATAATTAGCAATAGATCTACGATAGTAGTCTTATGCTAGTTAAAGTAATAGAATGAAAGCGTGATTATCCCTAAAATCATATCCTATGTGACTGGACTAATTTTGATAAATAGCATCATCGTTAAATAGAGGACAAATTTATGAATAATTTTCAGGATATTTTGTTAGTTACACTTTTAACTAAAAAACGAATTGAAGGCGATTTTAGATGACTTCTAATAGCGGAATCAAAGTCAACTTTGTACTTTTATATAAGTATATATAGTGCGGATGAGAATATTATCATGTAGTAACTCTTTAGCTTTTTATAAAGTTCTTAAATGCCATTTAAAACAAAGGACTGAAAAAACCTTTATAATATTAAATTTCTATACAAACTTTTACAATAACAAAAACTTTTATAATATTAAATTATTTTTAGTATAAATCGTGTCACCGTGCTAATCCGTCTAGACTCATTAAAATACGCAACAAGTGTCTATCGCCCGTCTGATAGATATAAAAAAGCTAATTAGCATTGGACATAAAAACGCATTATTAGAATTCTATTGAATAGACTAGCTAGCTCTGTAGATATTTTGTCGTAGGCGGGTTTTTCACGTTGAAGGAACAACATCTACCTTAACTGGTATACATACATTGTAAATAATAAGACAATCGTCAGAAAATGAAATTAGTTCAGAACTATAATAATGATAATATTATAATTCTGAACTAATCACACATCACAGTATATCATAATATCACACGGTATCACATAATACGTATAAATTGTTATTATCATACGACATATATTAAAAGTAGAATAAACTTAATTTCCAAGATACAATTCCGTTGTTTTTTGATTTATTAGCAACAGGTGAAGGTAATAAAAGCGTGTCAAAGTAGATAAATGACGAAGAAGAATAATTTCATTTAACAGTAAAACGTTTTCAGTAATCGAATCAACGATTCTAGAGTTCGAATTTTTTTTTTAAATCCCAAACCACTTATAAAAACGATTATTAGCTCAATCGAAATACATTAAAACATTTAGATAACATTTTATATTGGACGTTGATAGTATATTCATATCATTTAAAACCTAGAAACTACAGATTTTGACCTTAGATCCTGTGAAGGATTAAGAAAAGTGTGATGTTAGAACGCACGTAAAATCAAAAATAATTTATAATTTGAATTATATTTATTAAGAGAGGAATATTTGTAAGTTTGCACGACAAATATAAAACAAAACTATAATATGTAATAGTTAAAGTCAAAGCAAAAAATGCACCTACGTTTGCTTTGTGCGCTATGACGTCCGGAATGTTCTAAATAAAAAGTAACATCCAATATGCTGATGAGGTATCATCTACGATAGCGTCAATGCCATTCTCAATTGTTACACAGAACTAAATCATTTACAATTTTGAATTAAGGTTATTTTTAGCCAATCTTTCCTGTAAATTGGATTTTAATTTCCCTTATAAGTTTTTTCACATTCAAGTCGATTATATTAACTAATTCTAGTTGGGTATACTATTATTTTTGTATAATTTCACTGAAAGCAGCAGGCACGCTATTTATACTGATTTATGTTAAGGTTTCTGAGTAATTTATATAATTATATATTTGCTGCCAAATTTTTAAAAGATTTTAATTAAACATTCCATATATATTTTATCAATTATATTTGGTTATTTTGCTGTCGATGACTAAATTTATTGTTTAATGTGTCCAATATACAATTTATTTTTGCATAAATTAAAGATTATTCATGTTTAGTTTTATTTTTATCGCCTCCGTTTTGCAAGCATTACGACCGGATTGTTTTTATCGAAACAGTTGCTCCATATAAAGCGGTAGATGCCTCTTAAAATTTTAATTCAACTAGTTTTACTAGTATTTTTTTATGATCGTAACATGCAAAAACGTCTATGCACTTCGCTTTTATTGTTAGTTTTATTGATTTTACTAATTTATATTTCTATACGTCAATTTAGGAACTGATTTATTGAACATAAACGTATTAGATCTGACGAGATGATTCGCCTAATTGATCAAAACATTTTTTTTTCGTTTTAATATAGATTAGGACCAGAAAGTTTGGCATATACGACTTATTAGAAGCTCATTTTATCTAATAAATCATGCTTAAGCATTTTATAAGCTAAGATAATTTATAGTTAAAGAATGGTTAAAATATCAAATCCAAATAATGAAGTAAGCTACATCTTGTAACAATTAAAGCTCTTTATTATATTATCTAATTAGTATACAAAAATATCTACAATTTTAAATACCTGAGTCATCTTCTGAACCACTTATCAGATATTCATATAGATTTCACATTTAAAATAAACATTCTATTACTTTATAATTTTCTAGCAGCAAGAGCGTGCCCCTAGAATTAGGCTAAACTATAAAGTTTAAATTATTGAGATATTGTAAGTTCGTACTTACTGTAAACGCTGTTGCCGTCTGTGGTACCGTTGACGGTGCCATCCGGCAGAAGCTGAAGATAGCGATTCTTGAGGAACATCTGTATTGTACGCGAGGTGCCCGTGATGTGGCTGAGGTTCGCCGAGCGTTGCGCGCGCGGCTCGGGCGCCGGTGCCGCCGCGCAGGTGGCTAGCGCCAGCGCCGCCAATAGCAAGCGCAGCGGGCGCGAACGCGGACGCATGGCGCGCCGCGCCCATTGCAGCCGCCCGTTCGCCGTCACTGCTCAAACTGTGCGCATAACACGCACCCACAACGTCACACACAATCCAATCCTACGTTCTGTCTGTCATTGCCTTAATTCGTCACGTGTAGCCGCGCCTTTTGTGAATTTAACATTTGTAACATTGACAGTTCCAGGATTTTTTTCAGGTGTCAGTTCGTTTTGTGTATCGATGCCTGCAGCTCATGTAATACATAATGCACTAATATTGCACAACGGGTGTAACTTACACCACAATGTGAGGTTTTGCGGGCGTAGTATCACAATCTGAAACAAATGAATGTTGATATTAATAGAATTGTGGCGACAAATTGACTTAGTTCTGTAATCGATATAGCTAGGAATAGATCCAAAGTATTATTTATAATATAATATTATTGATTTTTATCTGGAATAAAATATTTAAAATTTATGAAACACAAGATAAGCAATTTATCAAGATCTATTATTTACCAACCGAATACATGTTCATACAAAGACGACATATTTTTTGACTTAAGCAAACAAGTAATGTTTATATAAACGTATTCCGTATTAAATCAAACAGTTGTTTTTATCAAATTATCCGCTATAATTCAAACACTGCAGGCGTAATTGTTCTAACAACTGTTGCAATGTTTATATAAATCTACACAAAATATTCAAATAATTTCTTTAAAACATCAACAATACTAAACGCATATCGCTTCATAGACCAAGTGTGAAACGGTTTCAAAAAAATTGCATACAATATTAACTCTAAATATTAGAAGATAAAGTCTAAACTGTATCGTATAATTAATCGCAATCTTTTAAGGAGATAAATAGACAAGTTCTCGGAAGCGTAAAGACGTCGACAGACGAAAAACGTGAATCGTTGTCTAATTTTGCTCATCAGTTCAAGAATAGAATTTATAAACAATATCTGTGGATACACATGTATTATTTACGGGAGAAGAAACTTATTATTACTAGAAGCTTTTGATTAAGACCACAACTCTATTTCATATTTTTATTAATTTTTATTTTTCATTTATATTATATATCTCCGATTTATTTTATTTCATAGTTAGGATTTTTCAAAATAGATATAAAAGTAAAAAATAAAAACGTATATACAAAAATAAAATAGTATAAAAAACCTAACCTAGAAGGCTACCAGCAGTGAGCTAGGACCATGGTACCGGATGGATAGGTGATATATTATTACTATTCTTTAAGTACTTTTTACAATTTGATATTTTAAAAATATGGAAACAAACTACATTATTTGCTGCTGTTTTTTATCACCTCGAATTCCTTCAACATTTTATACAGTTGTCTTAAATTTTAAAAAGAAAGAAGATAGTTCCTCTGTCATATGTATCTACTGTATAATTTTGAACACAATTATGAAATTCTTCCATAGTATTTTTCGTTTTATATTTCGATAAAATTTTATAACGGTCAGATGAAATAACAAAAATCATTACTATCCACATTTCTGCACTGTCACTAATAGTAAATTAAAAGATAGATAGTTAGCCAACTGATACAGACTATATTTGGAACACGACTTTCATTATCTAGAATTAATAAATCTGTGCCACTGTGCGGATACTTCAAATTCTTTTTTTGTATAGGCACTTTATAGATAATATAATTTTAATATAAGTATGTTATAAGACATTTAATTAGCTTTTCTATTTGATATACTCTTAGTAGAGTAATTAATTTTACTTTTTTCGTTGGAGTTTTAAATAAAAAGCGTACTAAAAACATGCAGAAAAATAATCTGACATATTTTTCATTCAAAACTAACTTATGTATGTGCAATTACATAATTACACATACCTTACCAATTTTGATCACTCTACAACTAATTATGTATAATGATCTTGTAAATAGTATGATAAATCATTTACCGTTAACAAATTACTACAAAGATTGTTCTATTGCATTTTTATACATTAATTAAGAATAAACGAAATCATAATCATTGTTAATGATTCGTCCGACAGCCGCTAACAAGCCTCAATCTCGTTCTCATCAATCTGTCATTCGATCCTGAACGAATTAGCGAGGAATGATTGAACGGATCATAATTGACGTCTCAAACCACACGTTTTAATGATTGTTTTTTGCATGTTTGTAGATAAAAATTACTAAGCAATTTATAGTTGACCTCATCATTCATGAAGTGTAAATGTGGTACAAAAAATCATTGAACTTTAGCCAATTTTGTGTAGATCGTATGTTGTGTAAATGCGATAACAACGATTCGAATTCGATTATATTTTTACATATCTTCATTGTAACTTAGAAGTCAATTTTACATACGTAGGAGTGTGTAAGTAGGTGAAATATTAAGTATACCAATAATTTTAGAATCTCGGCGGTGATCAGAAAATTGAGTAAGGCTCATACGCCTATGTTCTTAATCACTTTCTCTTTATTGAAAATCATGTGTTAATATATATATATATATACAATAAAAATAAATTTAGAAAATATTTGTTAAATGAACAACGCATGCGTGTGGTCGTAAAAGCAGAATGTTCTTCTCACTCAATAAATAAACCGTAATCATTGACAAAAAGTAAATATTATTCTTTTTGGTTAATTAAAAGAGATAATGGACTTATTGAATTTCGTTAAACTTTGATAAGAAGTAAATCAAAACATTTTAAACAAGAATACAAATGGTTAATATTTTTAATTTATTTACACCTTTGGGTATAGAAATTACAAGAATTACATTTTAATTGTTTTATTAATACGTATATACGGGTTATTAAACACATAAATAATTTCAAAATAACATTATTCATTTATACTCAATACTTGTAATTTGAAAGATTTAAAAAATCTCTTAAAAAAACAGACGAAGTTTTATGATGTAACTTATATCGTACATAAATGCAATTGTGGATAATAAATCAAAAATATCTGTTTATAAAACGCAAGCAAAAATGGAGAAAACTATGTTAGGAATCAAATAGTCATATATAATTTAGTATATGTATTTTAGGTCACTCAATTTTTATCTACAAGATATCTTGATAGTAATTTCCTTTTATTTAACATCTAAAATTTAAAATAACGTAAATTCATATAATGTAAACACCGACATTCCTGCGTAATCTTTTGTGTACAGTATTTATAGAGCGAGCGTGTTTTAATAAAAATATAGGGATTGCTATATATCTTCGCGAGTGCTAGTTATCATTTAAATAGTCACATGTCTCAACGGAAAAGCCAGTAAAAATGTGCCTTAAATAGTATCGATCAAATTTATGTTTTACCAGCACGACTCTAAGACAACAGAAACACAAACAGCTGGAATACAAAATAGAAATAGATCTAAAACAATACTATTTCCTAAAATATATTATCGTTATTTCAATTTCGAAAGTGACATTTAAAATATGGTCGAAATAATAAAAGGGAAATTGACTTGCCAGTTCTATAAATTCGGTCATATTTTATAATCTGTCACACTTTAATTGTTTGTGGCTGCTTTGTGTTGTGGATGCGAGTCGATTGAATAATGTCTAGCATTAGAAATTAGTGATATTACCGAATCAAATATTATTTTGACTAAGATCTTATTAATAAATAGATACACGTAGCGAAAACATTAATTTGGTTTAACGTTTACCATCTATTATCTTGGCATACTAAAACTATTTATAGAGATTCAAAATTATTTCCAACCGTGACGATTGTTGCATTACTGATTTTCGACTTACATAATATTGCTGAAATATAACTAATCTGAACCGTTTGTTAGAAAAATATGTTGTAATGTTTAGAAGGTGCTGGAAATGAATCTTATTTTCTTTTTAAGCTGTGATGTCAAAGGCGTGGTAACAATACACTCGCTATGCTATGCTTACGCAAACACGTCATATCTTATCACGTGTAAACTCGCACCTCACTCTGAACAAGTTAACACTGATTCGCATTCGCTTGAGATCAATGGAGTTATAGCTTGAGAGCTATAAAGAGATAATCCGTTATAAATGTAGATAAAAAAAATTGTTCATTATATATGGTCGACAAAAACTTTTTGCGATGATATAACGCAAAAGTTTGGAGATCTTTAAATTAAATACGTTCTCCATTTCTAATATACGATTTTTTGGTACTAAATTCGTATTTTAACATTTAGGAAACTTATAATTTTCTCTATTACTTTTGTATAAGATAAGCTTATAACGTTTTTATATTTAGTAAGCGACTTAAGTAACTTAAGCTTATTTCACGTGCAAAAAATATTTAATTAAGAATGATGTGATATATAATCTCTCAGGCTACAAGGAAATGTCAGTGCACTTGAAGTGTAAACGCATTCGATACATTAAACGTAACGTGACGTAATTCTACAAGAACGACGGGAATTGACTTTGACAGATGCTCTTCTTTCACCATTTTGGCGGGAATACGTGCCAACGAGAAAATTTCTCTTTTAGTCTTTATCTGCATTTATGTTATTTGTAGGTACATTCAGGTGTTTGTATAACTCATTGTGTTACATATGAACTTTTATAGGATATTACAAAGTGATTCCATTTTAATTAAGGGCATTATAAGTCACGATTTTTGAATTAAGAAATAAAAACTCACTACACCAGGAGTCAAATTTGAATTTCTCATGTCCATGT
>JAOSYY010000012.1:9328789-9366422 GCA_025727935.1 Hebomoia glaucippe | reverse complement strand
GTTTAGCTGCGTTTCGAGGACAAATATTGTTTTTTATTTATCAACAAGAAGATACCAAGATCAATTTAGGTCAACTACCAAAATAAACCCCTTATTGCATGACGAATAATTGTTATAAAAGTAGATTCAAACGGCTTGCACGGATTACATAGTCAAAAAGTAATAGAACAAAATCTTACCCATCAGGCAACGTCAGGTAGAAACGGAACATGTCATTGGCAGCAAGCTTAATAGCCTTCTCGGGTGTGATTAGGATGATATTGACCGCTGAACCCCGATACATTCCAAAATATCCCTCCGCTGCATATGTCTTGCGGAAGCAATCTAGCCTGTTAATTAGGATTATTATAATTCACTGGTACTATACTATACCTTCGTCATATAAATTTTTAAAATGACAAAAAAAATGCCCTGTTATCAGTGACATCATATGAAATTTAATCCTTTCCTGTCTACTTGCTCGATTGTTACCATACAACATTTCACAAAGTTTGATTTGTTTTAAACGAAAATAGCAATTTATCATATCATATGATGATTTAAAAAGATTATTTATGTAGGTAAATATACTAACATGTTTTTGTACTGCCTCTCTCCGTTTGGTCCAATGGTTTGATTCTGGAGTCTCGTTTTTACCAAATCCAGAGGGAAAACCACGGAAACTCCAATAATACCCGCAATGCCGCCATTTATAATTTTTGGTACTGGGCTAAAAATTACACAACACTGATAAATTCTACAGACAAAGTAAATTGTTAGAAAATAACGCAATTTGAGAAGAAAAGTAACAAAAGATACAGGAAAACAATGTAGTATAAATAAGTATTTAAAATGAAGGACAGTATGACAATTTTAATGAATAGACTGACCTTCCCAATTATAATAATTTATTTTACGAGTATATATTACGCAAATGTACGAATTGGAACAACTACAACAGTTCAGCACATATTTAAAATAATACTTTTAATCCCTGTATACCAAGCCCTTTATTATTGTCTAATTAATTTGACCCACTATGATAATTAGACATGTATAATAAAGTTATATAAGTTTTAGTTATCTGGACCCGAAATTTCGTAAGCACATTGAAGTCACTCGCCATATTAAAATGTATTTCGTTAACATTTTTGCTTTTTTTAAATTTTTATTACTGGTTTAGTGATGTATAACTTTTTTGTCATAATATAGACAAAACATTAATTTTTATACATCACCATTAGTTTTATTATAAGCTGGTAATAAATGAATGAAAAAATATTAAGATAAAAAAATTATAGTTGTTTTATTACATTGAAGTCAAATACCAGCTGTTTCTAACCATAATCAAATGAATATAGACTGGTATTACCAAAGCCTAAAAAATAACTAAATTGACAGAAACTTGGACTCATTTAACACTAACGAAGTAAGCAATTAATTACAATGATTTAATAATGTATAATAGTCCATAACAATTATAATTTGTCTCTGCACTTTAATTGTTCTATATTATGTATCTCATGTTTAGTAACAGAGGCAACTGTATGATATTCCATAAAAATGCATCCAGAAAGTATTGTTTTATAAATGAAATGGACATAAAATGGAAAAAATTATACTCAACTGTCTATTAAAATGAGTAGTAAAAAGTTCCTCACAAGGGAATTAACACTTTGCATTCACATTTCTAGCAATAGTAAAAATAAAATTGTATCATTGCAAGGATTAAGACATCAGAAAAAAAAATGTTTTTAAATAGTAGTTTTGATTGACAACAATAATCATTTTTGTGTGGAAGCTTTAAGATTAAGATAAAAAATTGATAGAGATTAGAAGTATGTTATGTTTTCTTGTTTCTAGGAACAGATAAAAAGATATTTGTATAAATGGTTTATTATAAATCTAGAAAATTATAAATGTTATACAATTAATAAAATTATAATTATTTTTAAAATATAACCTTCAAATAAATCATGAAATTTTTAGTGGGTAAGCTTATGAACCAAAAATAATACATAACATAAGATATTTGATTGTTAAATGTAAAAAACATTGCGGGCACCAACCAATATATAATCTGCATGGTACTTAAAAATTTAAATAATATAAAAAAATATATAAATACTTACTTAAATTGAGCAGGTGGTGGAGGAGGCGCTTGTTTACTCATAATTATATCTGTTTTTTAAACCTATAAAAAAAATTAATAAACAAATTCAAATAAAGAACTATTTAATTTATCTACCTAAAATTTTTAGACTTTAATTATATTAAACTGTGTTTTCAATTTAGATGTACTCATTTGTTTAAATCTTATTTCTTATGGATTCAATGTGTAGAATTTTACTAATGAAGATTAGGTTGAATAAAAAATAAATTTTAATTTATTTTTTGAGCCTATGATTTTAATATTAATTAATTTAAACAATCATTTTAAACTGACCGTGAGAATATTTAAGGGTTTAGGAAAACGTGAATAGCTAAGTATAGTTTTATAGCTCTAAAAATAAATTCTCAAAAAAATATTAAAATTATGGGCTTTTAGAAATTTTATCCTAGCCGTAGTATCATTTTACAAAATAATAGAGAATAAGATTTTTTACTTTTACGTAATATAATCAATCAATTAAACTTACCTGTGATGAATTTGAACAACAAATTAATTTCTACACAATAGCAAAATTTTGAAATCAGAAAAGCCTCATTGCAAGTATTTTAAATTGGAATTAAAATTGCCCGTACTTTTACACGGCTGACCGGAATAAATTTTGATTAAAAATTTGACGTGACATTTCAAATAATAGTTACAAAGACAGTTCGGAAGAGTGTTACCAGTGCTCATGTGATTTAAGATAAAGAAACGAGCTGTTTTATTTATTACTTTTATATAAATATAAATTGTGCATTAGAAAATACAGAAGATTCTGCTATGTCAATAGATGTTAATACATATTATCTAATTGAGACCGTTGCCTTTATTAACGTTGTCTTATAATAAGACGAGATTTTAACTATATGCGAGAGCATAAATTTTTTTATTATTCCATATGAAAGTATGAAACAAAATTGATTTTGTACTTTGATGTTATTCAGACTATACAAAAACCTGAAATAATAAAATACGTGAGATACTAAGATACACGAACAGCGGCTTTGGGAGTAACATTAGCACAAGTGAAACCAGAGGGCGCTGCTAACATAATTAAACATTTTTACTAGTATTCAGACCATATTATAATAACCAACAAGTACGCAAACAAGTAGAATGTTGTAATTAAAATACTAATTATGCTGATTCTTAAAACAGAATTTACATAGATAATCTTTATCCTTATATTACGCGAACTCGACCGGTTTCCAATATTATACTTGGAAATCCTTATTTCTATAAATGTTAGAATTTTTAGAATGTTCATAGTATTCTTCAAATTCAACTATATAATCAAAACATTAGGAAATATCCAATTACCTGCATTATATAAGACTCATTAGTTTGGTATAGATGGCTTTAATCTATAGAAAGGGATTGTTTTTAAATTGTTTTGAAATATATAACTTACTTCAATTAAGTAATTATATTTCGTGATATTGATCATCCCTTTCTATCAATTCCTATAGCTCTTCCGTGTTCAAACAATATAAAATGTTTCTTCAAAACCACTTCAGCATTATACTTGAATTCGATTTCACCTGAACAAGTCGACAATGGGTTTTATAAAATTGGTAAGATTTTAAAATTATTTAAGACTAAAAGAGCACATAAGTTTGTTTATACTTAATTCTTTGGTTGATGTAAGTTACAAATTTCTACTTGACAATATATACGGACAATGTTACATGTAAAAGACAGTGTGTACTGTATAGTCATCATCCAATTTAATCGTAAAAGCCACCAGAGCGAGAAACGCTTCCATTGATAAAAAATTACAATTGAGACAAAAATACCAATTTTGTTTCAGTGTTTTGCTATCTGCATATTCGTCGCAGTAACGTTGGGTAAGCAAAATGAAAAAAGAAGTACGCCTGCATGGGACGTTTCAGGGTTGATACCTGTAGGAAGCTTAATTCAAGTTTCTACTTCGAATGGTCACGGCATAAGCGGTAACGTTTTAATTTAAACACTTCTATATAATACAAATTCAATTTTGATAAATTTGCATCAACAAAGTATAATAATCGCGTCATAACAGACTCCAGCTCAGATGTCGCAGGTGCCATAGCGGCTGCTAAAGCAGCAGCATCAGCAGTAATGGCAGCACAACATCAAGTTGCTGCTGCAAAGCATGCAGCACTCGAACAGCAGAGCGTGGCAAGTACGAAGGAAGCTGAAGCTGCACATGCTGCTCATAAGAGGTAAAAGCAATGTTGCAAATCATGGTATTTTCTTTGTTTTTAAATCAACCTTGAATGTTATCCCCTCCATAAATTTAGGAAATATGTATCTTACTAATATTAATTTTTTAATACGTACTTTACAATGGTGATTCATATAATAAGATTGTTAACTATAAGAAAAAATTATTATCTTCTTCATAGACATTAACGTCATAGATTTGAATGACATGAATCGATAATTATGTTTCTTTATAGTGAAGAAGCTGCCCGTATAGCCCGTGCACATGCCCTCGAAGCAGCTCAAGCAGCAGTTCATGCTCAAGCACAATTGGCATCGGCTAAAGCTCGTGCTGCTGCTGCACAGAAAATAGCAGCTGCACGTGAAGCTGCTGCCGCGAGAGCGATACAACGTGCTGCTAATAATCAAGCTGCTAGACTACAAAGTGCTGGTATGACTATTTATTTATCGAACTATTCTATATAAATTGTAAAAGACTGATAATAATATATCGTGATTACAATTATTTGTATCGTAATTGAAAGTTAAACAGTAGCTTTTTGTTTCACTTGTAAATAATGGATGTTTCAATGTTTTTTTTGGATCCATTAAAGTTTAAAGTTGTATAGTAAAGCGCTTAATTTCTTTTTCTAGATTTGGAGGCACTGAAGTTATCAGTTCTACAAAGTTCTGGTGCAGCTGGAGCTGCCGGTGCTGCTCAACACGCAGCTACCGCAGCTGCAGCAGCTTTAAGACCTTCCTGGAACCCAACATGGCCCTCTTCTGGGTGGACACCTAGCTCTGGGCCTTGGGCGTGGTCCTGAACTTCATACCTACTCCAGAACTATTTTCTCACAGCATATTATTTACTAAATACTCGCTAAATATCGCATTTGACTTAGTATAATTGTTATATTCGTAAATTTATAGTTTGTACATGTATATCAATATTATTTTTAAAATAAAATAATTTACATATATTTTTGTGTTTTACTTCTACTCTCCAATATTAAATCATACTCATTTTAAAGATACAATTTTTCTTCTCATTTATTAGTCTAGTTCCTTATATAAATTACGTAATCAATATCGTATTTACTTTACTTGGTGTCTACCTAATGTGCGAAATCAATATATCTTAAATTTTATATTTGTTCAAATTTAGGTATTAAAGAATACTGGATTGATTAAGCATAGTGCGCCTGCGTAGTTTCCATGGTAACCTGAGATAGTGCTACATATACCGTTAGACCTCAGCATCCCACCTTATTTTGATTACGTAAATCTAATTTATTTTCGATTATAATACATTGTTTCCAAAATTTAATTATGTCTTATATAAGTGTACAGAAATAAATGTAAGTACGTAATTTATTACACTTTTATCATTTTTAAAATAAGCGTCATCAGTTTCAGGGCGTATAACTCTGTAAAAGTTAGGTAATATTTAATAACATACTATTGTTTAATTATGAAAAAGCTTAGATATGCATATTCATGTATGTATTTATAAAACGTAAGTGACGATTAACATAACATTTATGAAATGAATGCTGTAATTATTAGCTGTACGTGTATGTACTTAATTAATATTGAAATGAAAAGAAAATATCAATATTTATATTTTTTTTTTTACTTTTATACATTCATACATTCTAAAAAAAGGTTAAACTAGTCATGGGAGGGAAAAAATAACTCTACCATATTTTCTTATTGACAATCACTAAAAGCTTCTTTTAAGCACTTAAATAGTTATCAAAAGAAATTAAGAAATTTGTTTAAAAAGAAGCTAAAAATACGCTGAATTATTTTTGAATCTTCTTATAATTATTGTGTATAGATTAATTTTTTTTTCATTAATAGTTAAAATTAATTAATATTTCAGCCTTCGTTATGTGGAGGCAACTGATACTGATGGTTGTCTGCGTGTGTTCAGCGAATGCTGACACAGACAGACGACGTAACTCTAATCCCACATATTACAACGTCGGAGGCGTACTTTCTAGTAATGGATCCATTACTTTCTTTAAGGAAACTATCTCCGTAAGTCCAACAAAGTGTAGACTGATTTAGATATACCTAATACTTGTAAACAATAGAAACGGTTACGATTTTTATTTTTTTATTATTAAAGCGTTTATTAGCTTCCTTTGTAAGTTAACAACTAATAGTATAAAACCTAGAGTATTATACAATTACTAGCTGACCCAGCAAATTTCCTTTTGCCACATAAATAAATTGTGGTTAAATAGTAGGGTACGATTGAAGAGGGGTGAAAATTTAGGGTTGTTTGTATTTTTATATGCTGTATCATAAAAAAATAAAAAGAAAAAATTGTGTCCAAAAAAAAAAATTAGGGGTGGACCATCCTTAATATTTTGGAGATGAAAAATAGAGCCGTTTCGGAGGAGTAGAATTATAAACACCGTGACACGAGAATTTCATATATTAGATAAGTTAACCAAATTTTAACTTTATGAATTTAATTACAGAGCCTCAACTTTAAAGACATGTACGTACCTCGCGGCGTCACTTACCATGACTATTCGATATTGATGGACCCAAATCCGATCATGACTGCACTTAATGTCTGTAAAGATCTTATTGCTCATCGCGTAAGTCAATTTCAATAATAAGCTAGGAAATAATTCCTAATTTTTAAAAGTACCAAGAATTACTTAAGGAAAATCTTAACTACACCTCTACTATAAATGCAAAAGCGAGTTTATGTGTTTGTATGTTTTTAACGCTTTCCCAACCATTTAACCGACTTCAATGAATTTTGAAATGGGAATTCTAGAGATAATTATAATCTACGTACATTTTTTAACCGTGGATGAAACCAAAGAGCGCCAACAATTGTGTCATAAAGAATGTTTATTATACTTTAACATCTAAGTAGGTAATGTTGTATTTCAGAACAGAAAGAAATGGGTCCCCTGAGTCCCTTATATCTATTTCTATCTTAAAAAAAGATAAATAGGGAATATAAATTTTGTATGAATATTCTTATAACTTAAAATATGTTTTAAATTATAATGCATAGCTGAAGCCACAGAATTCCACTAGTATACAATATTTTAAAACGTTTTTAGGTGTATGCAGTGGTTGTATCCCATCCTATAACCGGTGACCTATCGCCAGCTGCAGTTTCATATACTAGCGGATTCTACCACATTCCAGTTATTGGCATTTCTTCAAGGGATTCGGCGTTCTCTGACAAAAATATTCACGTATCATTTTTGCGAACGGTACCACCATATTCACACCAAGCCGATGTATGGGTTGACGTGTTGAAACATTTCAATTATATGAAAGTCATAGTTATACATAGTTCTGACACTGATGGCAGAGCGATTTTGGGAAGGTGCGTGAATGGTTTTTATGATTGTCAAACTAATACTTAGTATATGCCTGAAATTAAATAATAACAAAAGCTAATTATTTATAAAAATATGTAATATCATACCGAGATAAAATACAGTTTATATTAACAGAATAAGAAAAATTTCGTTAATTGTCATACTTAGCAAATACTTTCTATGTGATTTTAGATTTCAAACCACTTCTCAGAGCGTTGATGAGGATGTAGATCGCAAAGTAGTTGTGGAACAAGTCATAGAATTTGAACCAGGATTAGATTCTTTCAGTGAGAAACTTATAGATGTAAGAAGCGCTCAGGCTAGAGTTTTTCTAATGTACGCTAGGTAAGTTATGCAGCCGAACGGTGCTCTAATATACATATAGATATAATATATATGTATTATAGTATAATGGTATGATAGACGTACTGCATTAACTGTTAATGTCTGTCTGCATGTCAGTTTGCTCTGGCTAGTCTCAAATCGGCGAAAATAATTCTGATGAGATATCGACTGACATATAGATGTGATAAGAAGTAACTTCGGTGTTTGTGTCATAATCGTTTACATTATTGTATCTAAAATAATTCATGTATAATAGTGACATGAATCTAACCACGGAGTATTACTTGTTATTAATAAAATGACAATTCAGAAATAATACTTCTTAAAAAATATCAAGTTTACACAATACCTTTAAATGTTATGGGTCAACATGATTTATCAAATTTATTAATATATCTTATCATATTACAGTAAAACTGACGCTGAGATAATATTTCGTGATGCAACATATATGAATATGACAACAACTGGTTATGTTTGGATGGTGACAGAGCAGGCGTTAGACGCAGCGAATGCTCCTGAAGGTCTATTAGGATTGAGACTTGTAAACGCTACTAATGAACACGCACATATACAGGACTCCATGTGAGACTTCACCCGTATCTTTGATTATATTGTCAACGCTAATGTTTATGCGGATATTTGAATGTTTGTAACTTTAACACCCGAAAATTACTAAACGTATTTTAATGCAACTTTGTAGAAATGTAGCACATCCATGAGAATAAAATATACATAAAATTAAATGAAATATAAAGGTGAAACCGCGGGGCTTAATAATATATAGATATAAAATAACAAGTAGGATATTGACCGGTTCGTAATTAAATATTGAAAAGGGTTTAAAAATTATTTTATCAAACGCATTAAATGTTTAACCAATTTACAGATAAGAAGACAATTTATTGTCTACTGTAAGTTTATAGACAAGTAAATCACACAATCGTTTTGTGAACTCTACACATATAAAATAGTGCCTGAATATATATATATCACCTTTAATTAAAAGCCAGTGTCTTAGGTATTTAACTTTATTACTAACATTAATTTTCAGCTACGTACTAGTTTCGGCGATTCGTGAAATGAATAAAACTGAAGAAATTAATGCACCTCCTTCTGATTGTGATAATTCTGGCTCTATTTGGCAGACTGGACAGGTTTTATTCGATTACATTAGAAAACAGAGTCTAGAAAACGGCGCTACAGGACATGTTGCATTTGATGATCACGGGGATAGAGTCCACGCTGAGTACGATATGGTTAATGTTAGGGCTCAAGGCGAACATGTAGCTGTTGGAAAATATTTTTATTCAAAGGTAGTTCTTGAAAACTAAAACATGTACATTACAAATAGGTACATATGTACATACCCTCATTGGTGTAGGGATAGGCACAGACAATAGGTTTCCACTTGCTACAGTCCTGTTAGTCTAGTAGCATTTTCTAGATCAATCAATCCTTTCACATATGCATATTTTTTTCTTCGTTTGTTACTTATTAAAATATATCTAATATTCCGTGTTCCCTGTTAAAATTTGTAAATATTTATAGGAAACCCAAAAAATGCGTTTAGAACTCAAAGAACACGAAATTATTTGGATGGGGCGTAGTTCATCTAAGCCTGAAGGTTTCATGATCCCGACCCATCTGAAGGTAAAAAATTACTTTTTGTATTTTCATTAGAATTTAGAATACAACAATAATCTTTTCATATATGTATAAGGTCCTGACGATAGAAGAAAAACCTTTTGTGTACGCGCGTGCTGTCGACAGTATATCAGATTGCACGAATGATGAAATACCGTGTCCACATTTTAACATAAGTGAAGAAGCAGGTAAGCTAAATATAGTGTATTACTAAGTAGCGGTGTTGATCATGATGATTTAATAAAAGTATCTTACGCCATGTAACTTAAACTTAACTCCTGATAAAACCACTTCAGAGGTTAACCGTAACAATCAAACAAACCAAAATTTAATAAATCGTCTAGGTATCTGTCATAAACACTGCAACGTTGTTATTTTTGTATTACAAACAGATACTTCAATTTTATTTAAACGTATCGACTATAAAGTTTTAGAACAACTGTTGGCAAAATTATATTTTTAAAAAATTTCGTTATAATATTCCAGACAAAATGTATTGCTGCAAAGGTTTTTGTATGGATCTGCTGACATATTTGGCACGTGCGATAAACTTCACGTTTTCTTTAGCCCTTTCGCCGGACGGTCAGTTCGGATCTTATGTGTTTAAGAACATATCTCAGCCAGGTTCAAAAAAGGAATGGACTGGCCTTATTGGTAACAAATTTGCCTCATCTTTACACTACAGTCCTAACAGGACAATTTTTATAAATATATTTTTCAGGTGAATTGGTCTATGAACGAGCTGATATGATTGTAGCTCCACTTACAATTAACCCAGAACGCGCGGAATTTATTGAATTTAGTAAACCGTTTAAATATCAAGGTATCACTATACTGGAAAAAAAGGTAAAGTATTGGAGATTTTAATATTTTTAAAGGTCGTTCATAGATAATAATTTTACGCTGTTCCAGCCTTCAAGATCTTCAACCCTCGTGTCTTTCTTACAACCATTTTCCAATACATTATGGATATTGGTGATGGTGTCAGTTCATGTAGTCGCATTAGTTCTCTATTTGCTGGACAGATTTTCTCCATTCGGCCGATTTAAGTTAGCGAATATTGACGGTACGGAAGAGGACGCCTTAAACTTGTCCAGCGCGATTTGGTTTGCATGGGGAGTTCTATTAAATAGTGGAATTGGAGAAGGTAATAAGATTAATATATTATTACATTTTAAAATATGCCTCAATATTTCGGGTCTATCGAACGTTTTATTAATTATAACAAATTTATTTTTATTAAATATGTAAGGTGTTATTAAAGAGAACTAATTTCGTTTTTTAAATGAATTTAATTTTTTCTGTTTGTGCTTGATAATTTAGAGAGCTTTAATTACTCTGCGTAGGTCCTCAAAGGTTTATGTACCAAAAAAATATTTACGCGTTCAAAATCGAGTGCACCAACTACTAGTTTATACTAGTATACAAAAGTTATATTATACTAGATAATAAATTACCGAAACAATAAAGAACTTACAAAAATAATCCCTAATTTTCTGTAATGTTCTCAAACTATGTACATTATTCATTCACAGGTACACCTCGTAGTTTCTCAGCTCGTGTGTTAGGAATGGTATGGGCTGGGTTTGCGATGATCATTGTCGCTTCATATACTGCTAACTTAGCTGCTTTCCTAGTGCTCGAGAGACCGAAGACGAAACTAAGTGGCATCAATGATGCTAGAGTAAGTTAAGACTCACGAAGATAGATTTTTTTTACGTTTAGGGGACCAAATTCATAAATTTTGTTTGCAGCTACGTAATACCATGGAGAATTTGACTTGTGCTACAGTGAAAGGGTCTGCTGTAGATATGTACTTTAGACGCCAGGTTGAACTTTCTAACATGTACCGTACCATGGAAGCTAATAACTACGATAATGCTGAACAGGCTATTCAAGATGTAAAGGATGGGTAAAATACTATGTTTAAAATATTTATTAATATAACCCCACGCAATAAATCTTGCAAAGACGTAATAATTACCTCGATGAAGCCAGCTTTCAAAGAAAATGAAAGTCATAAATTTCATACCATTTATTTTAGAGCTACGATACTACAGATAGACATACAGACAGACGAATTAAAATGTAAATATATAATCACTACACTATCTTGTGTAGATATTATTTCAAAACAGGCGTGATTTTATTTTTTACATTGTACACCCTTACCGCATTTTACTTTATTATAAATTACCGATTGCAGAAAATTAATGGCTTTCATTTGGGATTCATCGCGTTTAGAATTCGAAGCTGCTCAAGATTGCGAATTGGTTACGGCTGGGGAACTCTTTGGTAGATCTGGTTATGGTGTTGGCTTGCAAAAAGGATCACCTTGGGCTGATTTAGTGACTCTTGCCATTCTCGACTTCCATGAAAGTAAGATACGTAATATTTATTAAGGTTTTTTTAATTTTAATAATGTAAAGTTTTAAATACAAATGCTTTATTACATTACAGGCGGTATTATGGAGTCTTTTGATAACAAGTGGATACTTCGAAATAATATGCTCAATTGCGAAGAAAACGAAAAAACACCAAACACACTGGGCTTGAAGAACATGGCAGGAGTATTCATATTAGTATTGGCTGGCATTATTGGAGGCATAGTGTTAATTGTCATCGAAGTTGTGTATAAGAAACATCAAATAAAGAAACAGAAGAGGATGGAGATCGCTCGGCACGCGGCTGACAGATGGCGGGGCGCAGTCGAGGTAAACCGAACAAAACTCGGAGTCATATCAATGGAATCAGATGCTGTCTTCGAAAAAAAGCAACTCGAATCCAAAATATAAACCACGACCAAGGCTTTGATATTAATAATATTAACTTGTTGAAAATCCTCATAATAAATTATGTATCATGTTCATTTAGTTTTTAATTTCATGTAGTAGCGTGCTGCTTATGGACGTTCTACAAGACGTCACAGACAGCTTCGTAAGTACAATATTGTATTTAGAGTCGAGCTAATAAACGTAAAATAACGTTTCTATTTGCTTTCAGAAACGGAAGACGTTGAGAGCCGCCATTTTACCTTCTCAGCGCCGGTCAAAGTCGAACGGTTTAAAGGAGACGGGAAGTATAAGTCTCGTGGTGGACAGGGGAGCAAGAAGGCGGGACGAACTGCCGCGCATACCGCGCTACAGCCCCGCGTATACTCCTGATGTTTCACATTTAGTACTTTAAATTGCCTGTTTAACTACAATGTTTGTCATTTAATGTCACCTGTGTTATTTAGATGTTAGAATTAGGAGAATATATAGTTATGAATAGCAATATAAAGTTAGGGCAAAATTTCTTCTGCCATTTTAACGAATTACATAAGTTTCGTCCGTATAAAAAAAGACTCAATATTTTTTAAATTTATTAAAACTACACCACCACATTAAAATTTAAATAAGATAAGCTGATTTTTTTACATTGAGAATTACGTTATTGGCTGTTTTGTATTGGTTAAAAGCTGTATAGGTACAAAGAATTCTTTTAATAAGGCTTACCTTATATTGAGATTGTTATTAACCTGGTGGTGCTTCAATTTATTATGTAAAAACGATTTAATAAATTTTGATTGATTAGGAATTAGTGAAACTATACTTTGTTTTAATTATGCTGTACTATGAAAAAAAAATAATTTCGCAATACAGTAGGTTGTATTACTAGTTTAGATACTATATTAATACTATAAAGGAACTAAGTAAAATGGGTGTCTAAAAATATTATTTCCATAAGATTGAAAATATGTTTGATTTATTTACATATATCAAAAGGTACTACAAAATATATTATATTAATATTTATATATTTATATTAAAATTAGGTTTACTACTTATTTTATATTTGCTCAAAGATTTTTGAAATATTTTGATGTTTAGTGATTAGACGTAATGAATTAACTACAATACGTTCCACGAATATTAATGATTTTAACTTTATTACTATTTGTGATTATTTCTATCAAATAAATAATCAAAATATATTAGGTGTGTTTGGTTTTGCTACGTCAATAAGTATTGTTTAAAGTGTAAAATATATTTTATTGTTGTTCTGATCTTTACATTAGAAATTAAAGCAATGGTAAATTAAAACTATAAAGATATGTATCTATTCAAACATTAATTATCCCAAGATTGTATTTGTATATTTCTATTTATTATGTTACAGTGAAAAATTGCCGATCTAAATATTTTTTGTTTTTTATGAAGAAAATAAGAACATTAAATAAATGATGCTGTTTTCCAAAACAGCGTCATCTATCGAAAACCCTAAATTACAAAACCTTCGGAATGTGGTTTGTATCTATTTAATCTGTGACGTAAAATACTATAGAATAGAAATCTAGTTACAAATGAATTTAACTCGTAGCCAGGTTGTTTTATTAGTTAATAAGATACTCTGTGGTTATGATATCAAATAAATATTGTCCACGATTTTAAAATTTCACACGTACCATTTCCCTACTTAAGTACTAGAGTGCTTAAATTTTTTGTTACTCTAAAAAAAATAAAGCACCGGATCAGTACTAATTATTTCTGAATTAGTTTGCTTTTAAAACCTACAAAATGGGATTTAAACCAGTAACACACGTTCTTTTTGATATGGATGGACTAATTTTAAGTAATAATTGCTTTATATAAAGTTTATTTTTCAAAGTAAATTTTTTATTGTTCTAAAATTTATTTATATATTTCTAGACACCGAGGACTTATATACGGAACTTTTTCAAAATATTGTGTCGAAATATGGAAAGGAATATACGTTTGATTTAAAGCTTAAATTAATGGGGAGTCAAGCCCGTGAAACCGCGAAAATGATTACTTCTGAACTTGACCTTCCCCTGACCCCAGAAGAGTTTGAAGAAGAGTGTCATAAAGGGGAGACACTATTTGCAGATTGTACTTTAATGCCTGGTAAGATATAATTTTTTTCTGCAAATTGATTACTATATGTTAGGGAGTAACCTATCTCATGTAACTAATGTTAGTGTTAAAAATATATCATACAGTAGTATGTTCCTCATAGACGGTAATACACACCATATCCTTTAAGTACATTACTTATTTCTGATAAAAAAGTGCGTCAAGTTGTCTATTAAAAAACCAATAACATCACAAATTCTAATTACTTTATGGCTTCTTATCCAAAAATTGTTTAAAAGAAAATTCTTCTTCATTTTGTATGCACGTTTTGTATTTTTATGAATTAAATGTATTTTAATTTCAATAATGTTTTATATTTATCAGGAGCAAAGAGGCTTATTGAACATTTACACAAGCACAAAGTTCCTATAGCATTGGCGACAAGTTCTGATGAGAATAGCTATCATTTAAAATCAGATAAAAACCATTCAGAGCTGTTCTCTTTATTCCCTTACAAGACATTTGGATCATCTGACCCTACAGTGAAGTTTGGGAAACCACATCCAGATATCTTTTTAGTCACTGCAGCAAAGTTTCCCGATAAACCTGCACCAGAGAAAGTAAGTTTTTAATAACTATGTTTTTTAGATATTTATAGACATTCATAGTTATTGTACAGGTGTAATATTTGTTTAAACTACTTGAGTTTAATAATTTCACAATTTTAAAATTTCCTGCTACATTAGTGCTGCACTAACAGCAATTTCTCTAAAAATATTAACTTTTATTAACTATCATAAGGTTTTCAGTAAAAACCTTGCAATTTAACATTATTACGTGTTATAATCTTATATGCCAATAATTCATCATGATTTTACAGTTTTGTAAATTTCAGTTTATTTCATCATCCTTATCATTCAAATTAATACTCCATTTTGTATTATAAAAAAAATATGATTAAACTTCGACAAAAATTTAGCACACAATATCTTTATGAATTACCATTTATGTATAACGGTAATATAGATATATATTGAGAAATGTAGATAAGCCAGTCTTGCACAGAATTAACATTTTTAAATACTTGTAATTTAAAGAACTTGAGAAGCGACAATTTTAATAAGTACTTCCATAGGCCTAACACAGTTTTCACTTACAACAATACTTTGCTTTTGTGTAGAGTACTGCATCTGGACATATACATTTAAATAACAGGTGTAATTTTGATATTCTTATTTTCCAGTGTTTAGTTTTAGAAGATGCTGTGAATGGAGTTAAAGCAGCCATAGCAGCTGGTATGCAAGTCGTTATTGTGCCTGATTCGCGTATTGACAAGAGTCTAACTAAAGAAGCCACCCTTGTACTAAATTCTTTAGAAGAATTCAAACCAGAACTCTTTGGTTTACCTCCATTTGATGACTAGTACTATACAGTAGCTTAATTGATACATATATGTTATTCTAGTAACATTTTAAATGGGTTTATACGTACTTATATTATTTAAATATTTATAAAGCTGAGCTTTAATAATTGTGACATGTGATTAAATAATTATTCCAATAATATCAAATATTATATATGTGATCATAGTATTTTAAGTTGTTCTTGTGAACTTAATCATAGACAGATGTGCGTGTTTTTACCAAATACCAGTTTTTACTATAATAAAAGCTTATAATTAACATTTAAATATTTGTCAATTATCATCTTAACTGCTACATAAAAGTTACAGTTACTGATGTACAATTTGAATGTTCTTTAGGCATGTTGTTACCAATATGATTAGATTGTATTCAAGGTCGATAGGGTGTAAAATAAAAGACTACTTTTAACACATCTATATATTTACATAAGAATTTTAACAGTGCCATAATCGAAACATACATGTATTTTAAATTATGAGCTATAGTGCTCCAATTAAAAGTTAGCAAGCCCAAAACAATTCGATTGCCAGGGGGGGCTATAAAACAAGCTTCAAATAAATCAATTGTTTCGTAATAAAATTTTCGTCGGAACTAAAATTAAGGAATTTTAAACAAAAAGCGATAAACCGAATTATATATGGTAATTAGAAATTTTAATTGTTTTGCAGAAGAATCAAAAAATTAATTACGTTAAACAACCCCCAGTAGGAATGTATTGTACAACTGCAAGAATGACGTTTGACACTACACTGCGCCCAGTTAAATCTGTTTAGATTTAAGTGAACATAGCATAGGATGCTGCCGTCACACTCCATTCTTACAGTCATCATTTATTCCCTAAAGATTCCCATAGAAGATGAGTACAGAATTATAACGATAACTCGATGAAAACACGACACGGATCTATATAGCGTTCCTTTAACTTGTGCTTTAATACTGAAAATCGGACGATGTAACACCTATTTCAGAAACGGTTATTCCCATATACATGATCTATAAGACAGTAACATTATATATATTGTTTCAAAAATCCTATAAACTACATCATCTAATATTATTATGGGCTACTCGAATGAATTGTAATAATAAAATATTGAATTCCAAGAACTCGTTTTAAAGGCGAAACTAATGTACTTACAACATTTGTAAAACCAGGATTCAGACAATTACATGTTCACACATTTAATACATTTCTGGCGACTTAATATTCGTCAATACATTCTAAACAGCAATAGAATTGTATACATTATTAAAATATATATTATTATTATTATTATTAATTAGGCAAAAGAAAACACTTATATAGTTCTACTAATAATGAAAGTTTAAGATAGATTGTTAGTAGTAACAAGTGTTTAAATAGTGACTGTTTAGTCAGAGAATTTACGGTTAGGATTGCGACCGAACAGAGCTGTACGGATCTCTGGCAGCAGTTGCTGCGCGATCAGCTCTAAGCGAGACTCCAGCGTGTTGGAAATCTGAAATTAAATAATTTTCGTCAGGCTAACGTCTTCAATATTTTGTCTGTGGTGTATAAAATTGCTATTATATTTGACCATAATAATTGTAAAATAGAATATGACCCTTCTATTTCTAAGGGGAGATTGAATAAATCAACGAGAGCAACAATTTTCATTTTTTTTCAGCATGCAGGCTGCATTGTTATAGCACAATTTTCTTTGCCACAACCCTCTCTCACCTCTTAAAATCACCTTACTTTTCCTATTTTATGCTTGCCTATGTTTTAGACAATAAACTGTGTTTATATATTGTTTATATATACCTTAATACGTCCCCTTGCAGCAATAAGTTCAATACCACCACAGGTATCGGGTGGGAGGAAGTTCTCTGTGTCGAGTTTCAACTGCACATCCTTTTTGATCTTGTTTTTGTAGTCCTGCTGAGCACGGCCAAACAGGGACTCCACTAAGGACTTGTCTGCTTGTCTTACACGGATGTTCACTGTTGGTTCAACAAGCTGTGGAAATGATGATGATGATTGTAACACTCATACTTTTATAGCAGTCACATATATATTATATATTACATTAAATTAAGAAAAATCAAATTAACTATGCTTCTATTATTACGAAATATACTTACTTGGAACAGAGCTTGAACCATCAGTGTTACAAGGAGGTCGGAGTACAGTTTAGTGTCATTGGGCACTTCAGCCAGGCGCTTTCGGGCCTCGTCCAGTACATTACGTACGTGATCTTCACGCACTTTGAGTACCTTCAGACGAGCTTGGTTCAGCATGTTCGAAGATTGACTGTTAATAAAAAAAATATTCGCTTTTGGATTATTAATAATTTTAACATTCAAATTTAAAATTCAAAAAGACCAATAATTTATAATAAACCAATTTTTTCTATGTATTTCGATCATTGAAATATAGAGAGTTGTGACTCATGAATACAATTATATTAGTGTGCAATTTATGTGTGTCATAATTAACGCGGCACTTTTTAAATTTGCCTAAATAATGATCAAAATTGTTAACTAGTTACAATTAAATGATTCCAAAAGAACTGAAGCATACTACGCAGTTATATATTTTGGGAAATCAAAATTGTCATTTATATTGTGACGTAAAAACCAAATGAATATAGCTACAAATGATAAAACATCTTTTTTTTCATGAATGGGATTAATATAGTAAGTAGTTACGGAAATGTCAATAAGAAATTTTTAAAAATTTCAAGATAAATTTTCAGAGTATATACTTTTATTATCCTGCAAAAATAAATCAATGTAAACAAATATATTTATCTTTCTTTTACACTGCAGTATGATACTGAAGTTATTAAAGTTTTCTTATATTTGTTATTACAAAAATTTCAGTAATTGAGTGAAAATTGTCATTCAAAAAGTTTCTTTTATTTATTTCACAAATTTAAATTACTATGTTTTTAGATATTGTAAACATTTAGTAGTACTGTATGACTTTTATTAGATAACATATTATCAGATAAGACCTAAATGTTCTGAAATGAATGACTAGAAGTTTATGGTTATTCTATAAATGTTCTTATTAAAGAAAATGGAATGAAATTTTAAAAACTTGGGTATTTATGTAATATATTGAGAATTTTGACTACATCTACTTTGTATTTTTTTTTATAAATTCATTATTTTAAAATCTAAAACTATATGTTTATATGATTTGTTAAAGTAGTTTGATTGTTAACTGAATATAATTTTATGCACTATCTCAAATATATGGGCAGAGAATATATGTCTCCACTTGCTATGACACCCTATAAATGATGCAAAGGAAATCAACAGATTTAAAATTGATGAATCTTTGAATGAAGTTTTTAACTTATCCAAGCTTTATATGTATTTAAAAATTTGACAATGCTTAACTTTTGATTATAATTTATAACACATGTTGGAGTAGCAGCCTTAGTTATTAACCTATTAACTTATATTTTTTCCTCATTACTATGAGATAGATAGATATTCCAAAAGTAACTTTAAATTATGATGTTTAATGGGAGCACAGGCACATGTCCTTTAAAATATCTAAATGAAAATGTCAGGTCTAGGTAGGGTAAATTATACAAATATAAGCAATTTTCTTGCACCAATTAAGTAATGGCATAATACTCTGCTGTGACCTAATTAGTAATGAGAAAGAGAAACCTACATTTTTTTCTGGAGTTCAACCTGTTTCTCTTTCTTCTCATAGTATTCCATAATCTTTAGGCGCTGCTGTTGGACCAAACGGCCCTTTTCAATATTGAACTCCTCTTCTGCCTTAGCATCGATTTCTTCAGCCTTTTCATTGGCTTCTTGTTCGATGAAGGCCATCATATGCTTGATCTAATAACAGAAGACCCAAAATTATGCATACTTAAATGTAAAAATCGATTAACCCTCACATCATTACAAGAGAAAAGGTATAATAGATAATTCTTGCTGAAATAAACGCACACAAAAGGCCATCGTTCTGAGTGAAATTAATGAAACATTGTCTTCATAAGTATAGGCTGCCCTGGATCAATCATCTTGACAAACTCATTACATTGAGAATTACGTGTAGCAATTACTGACGAGTAGCAAATTATCTGCTAATATACCTGTTTTTGAACATCTGCATCGCTGAGCGCCATGGCTGATAGTTATTTTTTTAACACCACTAACACGTAAAACAACTGATATTGAGCCAGAAAATTAAACACTGGCTAAAGAGATTTGACGACGCCTATTAGACGTGCTTCTCCATTGAAATATCATATGATCACGGTGTTACCATTATTATCGATTAATTTACCTTATGACTTTGCATAGACACGTTGTCTTTGATTTTATGTTTTAAGTATATTTTATTATACTTCATTTAAATCATAAATATAATTTTTAATTACCTAACTTGATTATGAAGGAAAATACTTAAATAATTAGTATTGTAAAAGTAAGTAACATTTTTTACCTATGTATATAATCATAGATTAATATTTATTGTTATTAGAAAATTATTACCATCATTGATTATTGATAACTATTATTCGAAACTGAGGAGGTATTTCAAAAAATATAGAGAGAACTCACTACCGACGTTTATGTTTTCTATTTAAATAATATAAAACTCTAATAAGGTGACTGTTCATTTCTAAGATTGACTGTTATTTTGTAAGATATTCAAACAAACTACATATTTTTAGTTTTATATCGTAATAATAACATGCAGCATGAGAAAACGTACTATATCAAATAATAGTATTCACAATCAACGACCAGAGGTTGGTAATTGTTTCAAAAAATTATTTATTGACTTCGTACTGTTGTAATAATAATGAAAAGGATTGTTCGTGTGATATGTTAACAATTGCAATTTGGAATTGATTTCATTTTTTGGTGGAATTTTTGAATATATAAAATATTAAACTCAATATAAAGAAAAATAAAATTTATATGTAATCGCTTTTGTTAAAAATTTAAATTTATTTTCGTTTTAATTTTTTTACGCTGACGTAGATATTTACGATTTTTTTTTTTGTTAAAACAATAAAAGTCCTAAATTATAGTCATTAGTTGCTGTTTTTGGAAAGTTGAATTAAACACGTTAAATAGAGTTAAAAAATAATATGCACATATTTTATTAACTTATTTTGATTTAGTGTAAAAACTTATTACTTTTAGTTTTTAATGCAAAAAATAGAAGTGACTGTAAATTGAAATTGTAATTTCCGGTCTAACAATATGGCCGCCAGTTGTTTAGGGTAATGTGGCGTTCGACAAATCCGAGTGAAATTGTTAAAATATTAAATAGAAACGTAAAGATGTATAAAGTTTTTAGTATTTTATAGCAGTGTTTCATGGAAAGAGAGCCTTGGATATTTCTTTTGTTGGTGCATTAAATTTTAAATGCTTAAAAATTGAACAGTCAACAAACTTTTGTTTATTTCATTCAAGAAGAAAAAGTTAATTTTCTCGAAGTGTAGATGATTATGTACCTTCCATACGGTTACTAGAATAATAATTAAGGAGGACGCTGACACATTAGGTGAATATCTTAGTATTTTATTTGATAGTGAACTGAAATTGGAACGTCTTCCAGGGTCGCCATTATTTGACAGGAGTTTGGAGAATAAATAAGCATCTAGATCTACGTATACCTACCAAATCTAGTTGTTATTATTGACTTTTGTTATCACATAAAATTTCTATAAGATGTCATTTTCTTTAATCCGTTATACATAGGTGCATATTTTATCGTTTTATTTCAATTTTTATCTAATTTATAGTTTATAGATTGTATTTGAATAACAGTTGTCCCTGACATAATTTATAAATAAATTTTATAATTTAAATGTGGATTTATAAACTGCAATAGGTATCTATCTACATTTTGTAGCTTAATATATCTGTATGCAATGTCTAAATCAAATACTGAAGGTAAAATTTGTATAGTATGTACAAACTTAATGAAATTTTCCATTTAGGTACTGTTTTGTGTCTAAATTAAAGTATATCCTGAGAAATGTTAAACAAGTTAGTAGAAAACAAGAAATAAAGTGGGAATAATATAGAAAATCTTTCAGTGCAATGTTAGTATTCATATCAATATTAATCACATTCACAACTTAGAGGGATATTTTTATTATATTATCATACTCTTGTTGGTAATTGTACAATAAAGATAATAAGTATGCTTCGCCTTGTTTATGTAAACATATGTTAACATTGGGTAAATTGTAACTGTATTATAGTTTCTGTACAAGGAATTGACCTTAGTTTGTTTGAGATTATAAGTAATCTTTTGAAGAATGATATTTGATTAAACTTCTATTAAGGTAACAAATAGATATAGTTATAACATGCTTAAAAAAGTTCTTTTGGTGCTGATTTCCTGAAGCTCAATTTGGTTTCCTGTCTATAAAGTGTTTTTTACATTAAACTTTAATTAATAGTAGCCTACATCACTGACATGTTATATGCATTGATACTAAAAATATAAAATGTATGTTTTTACATTCAACTAGTAAGACAACATATTCCCTTTATTTTATTTTTCTGGTAGTATAATTTTCATTATTACTAATTCTAATTGTAAAGTTTTTGGAATATTAGTATAGTTGTTCAATGTGAGAGATATGATGGTTTCTGTTGTTTTTTATAACTTATTGCTGTAATTGTGCATTGTCTCACATTAACTTTAAATGTATGCCATTAATATTCATTATGCGTAATGTAATATTAAGTTTCATTACGAATAGTATAATATAAAGGGTAGATTACACTCACAAAGAAAGATTAACTGTAATGTCATAAAATGAAAATTCTTGTAGACTTTCTTTAGTGTTATGTTTTCACCTTTCATTCTAATGAATTTTTTCACAACTATTGTTACTTACTGAACAAGAAAAACATGTAGAGGCTTTTTATAATAAATCTCAAAAATGTGTTGCTGTAAAATTATTAAAATAATTGCAGGGTATGGCAAACTTGAATTACCAGCAAGCGCCTAGAAGCCTCGTAAGTGGGGGCGTTGGTGGGCGCGTTGGTTCAGGTCTGGTTAGTGGTGTGTCTGGACATGTGACACCAACATTTGGCGGTCCGCTGTCACCTGGCCGGGGCAGTGGGACGGCTATGCCAGGAGGTGCTCCGCCTTCTATGGCCTCTAGGTCAACACTATTTGGACAGCGAGCCTTCGCTGATCGAAGGGTACCTATGCCTACGCCTCTTGCACAGGCCAACTCTAATTCTATGGTAAGAAAATATATTCTGTTTATTTTTACTGTAGGTACATTAATAATTTTACTTCATTTTAAAGAAGCACTAAGTTTATGTAAAATGTAATATATTAAAGTAATGAAATATGATATAATAAATTAATGGAATTAGCTCTATGTAAAAAATATAAAGCTTATTCTAGTAAATGAAAAATAGTTAAGTCTTTTTGATAAGACTATTGTTATACTTTCATGAAAATGTGCGAAAGTATTTACTTTTAGGTGAATCTATGTATGAAATTGCTAACATGTAGTATATTATTTAAACAAGAATAATAGCAGTGCCATAACAGTTTTAATTATCTTCAATTATTGTTAAATCATGAGTTTTAGTAACACACTGACCTCAATTTATAATAAATGTACAGTGCAAAAAAATTTCAGTCAAGTATGGCGAATCTATCGCGTTTCAACGCGAGCAACAATTACCATTCGGTGTTTGGTGAGGGCGGCGATACTTCGACGCCTCCACTTCTAGACCTCAGCGAGTTCCCGTCGCTGACGGCGCGGGGGGCCGGTGACCAGGCGCCCGCCGCCGCGCCGCCCCCTCCCGGCTCTAAACCCTACGGTGCAACATTGTTTTTATTTCATCATAAGAGTGCCACACCTTGTTTTCATACCTTCCTAGGACTTTGTTCCGACTGTAAATAAAAACCCTGTGACGAATGTTTTATCAATCCCGTAGTGAAGTCTGTAGCTCCTATAGTAAAGGACATGTTTCTCTGAAAATTTTTATTTTAGCGAGGCGATAAGCTTTGTCTTTCATTTTACGTAATTATTGATTATAAAAATGTTCTTTTGGAATTCGAATCTGTGTCATCTGCTTTAAGATTTAAGGTTAATTAAATTGTAATAATGGCTTGAACTGTTTTCCAGTGGGTATGGTTAAGCAGCCAACGGCAGAACAGTCGGAGTTCACGATGTCGTCGGAGGACTTCCCCGCGTTGCCGGGCACGTCTAGTGCGGGTGGCAGTGTTCCTGCGCCTACGCCCGCCCCACACGAGTTCAACCACACGTCCGATGTCAAGCTGACAAGGAAAGGGATTCAGACTTCGCCTGAAGGTACTAACACACAAGCAACATTATCCTGTATTAACACAGGTCTTAAACATTTAAGTAAAATAGACTATATTGAATTATTATAGAATTAGTCTATTCTATTTAAATAAGTGCTTGCACATGTCATACACCGGAATCTAAATAATATATATTCGAGAATCCCTCTGAGTAATATAGTAATAATAATTTAGTGGACTCTAGATCGGAAATGGGTGCATACAAATTCTATATTTAAATAACCCATTAAAGGATTTGAATTAATAATGGCATCAAAAGAAAGATTCATATATTCAAAATTTTAAACTCAAGTTTACATAGGTTTATAAGTTGGATTTTATAGTCAAAAATAACAAATGCTTAAATTATAATCATTAAATGTTTCAGAAATAAACAAAGATATTTTTGTTATTAAAATTGGAACAAAAGTTATATATTTTAAATGTAAATATGGTCTCAAAATACTAAACATGTACTTATTCACATTGGATCTTCAATTTACATTGTTTTTAATCTCCTTTTACCTAAATATTAATAAGATACAGTTGTCTTGCCATTTGTATCTTTTTAGTATAAAAAATTCAATACTATTTTAAACATTTCAAAATAAAAAATGTATTCTAAATTGTCACATTTGCATGCAATAATTGTCCCTACTACTAATGTGAAATGATATAAACCTTTTTTCTGCCCTAAAGTTGTCAATCAAGGAGCTCATTCGGAATTTTATGGTGTGTATTAAGATTATGACGTTGAAGAGATGTGATTTGTATGTTCATGTAGGAACTTGACGAATGAGTTGTCATCTATATGTTGATTTTAGAAAGTATTTGCTTTGCATGATTACGATTTGTAATTCAGAATACTTAGCAATTATTAGTATTAAAATTTACAATTATCTATATCTGTACAATAGATAAGGATCAATTATTTGGCTTCAATAATATGGTCGGCATCTATATATCATTCTATTAGTATTTTGCCTCAGAAGTCTAGTCTAGTAAATAATGCAATATTTATTGAGGTATTGTATAACAAAATGTCATATGCATAATATCCATTGTTTTTGTATGATTTTATAACTTTGATATTTTGCTTTATTCTATGTATTTTTATATTTTAGATTATATACAAATTGTTACTGAACAATTCTTCGAAGATCATATGTAGGTTAAAAATAATCTATTAATTCTTTAAGTTTATACATGTAAAATGAATTGCATATAATCGCGTAACTTAATTGTATATATCATTATTTAATAGAACCTTTCAAATTACATTAATTATTTTCATTAAATTTAGCTAAAATTATTCGATAAATCGTATTTGTCTATAAAAGTGACGTTATTTCCAGGTAAAGTAACGAATATACCAGAGACGATGATACCCAACCAGTTTGGTATCGTCGGGCTGTTGACGTTTATACGCGCGGCCGAATCGGACCCCAGCCTCGTGTCGTTGGCATTAGGCCAGGACCTAACGGCACTCGGACTTAATCTTAACTCGCCGGATAACCTTTATTTAACGTTCGCCGGTCCATGGGCGGATACGCCATGTCGGTTAGTTGTACTTACTTAAATATACTGGAAAAATGTACAGATACTGGGGTATTGTATATTATATGCACATACGCAATCATGTATCAATATTTTACAGAAAAATTCTTATGTGAAAAGGTAGAGCTTGTGATATTTTTTGTAATTGTTTTAATATTTAACTGTAAAACTGTAGAATATTTTTGGTCTTTGATATCTTAAATATGATTAAATCGTTATAAAACCGCACCATATTGTTACTATAAGATATTGTAATTCGGTTACTAGAAAACCGGTAAAAATAACGTTTCTTTATTATTTTTTTTGTTTGTTTTGTAGACCTCAAGATATGGACTATCACGTGCCTCCTGAGTACATGATAAACGGCTCAATTAGAGAAAAACTTGCGCCTTTACGACTCAGTCGATATAAAGAGGATTTACTTTTTTATCTATTTTACTGTTTTGTCGGGGACGTTTTGCAAATCGCTGCCGCTGCGGAGTTGTAAGTTATTTGTTTTGATTTTAATAGTAATGATATCTATTAATCCTTCTACTTACAACCAAAAACTTCTGTTGTCGAGGATTTGAAATAAATTAACTAACTTAGCGTTTCTTCCTTTTTTTTATGAAAATTATATTTTAATATCTCTCAATCAACAATAGAAAAAATTATCGGTAAATAGTTCTAGAAGAGAAATATGGTTATAATTGTATAAATGAATATGGACTTATTTGTAACACCAATTTCAATTTCTCGCATTATCATTGAATAAATATTGTAGATATAACCGTGAGTGGCGATATCACATGGAGGAAAAGGTGTGGATCTCGCAGGCGCCGGGCATGCCGATGGTGGAGAAGACTTCCACCTACGAGCGGGGCACCTACTACTTCTTTGACGCGCATAATTGGCGTAAGGTATACAATATGTGGCTCAATTTATTTCTTGTTTTAAAATCTTGGCGACTCTGGCTGTCAGGTAAACATTTCATTATATACCACATTAACAGTGTAGTAAAGTTTCACTCGCATGTATAGATTTACGTAACTTTTTCACTATATTTAGACATTTTTAGTTTTAACGTTAACATATACTAAGTTAATTTTACATACATTGTGTTATGTCCATAGGTGGCGAAAGAATTCCACCTAGATTACAGCAAACTGGAGGGTCGGCCGCAGTTGCCGCCGCATGTGCTCACGTAGCGGCTTGCATTACATCAACACACTATTTACGTAGTTTTGTTATATAAAAAGTACAAGTTAACGATGACGTTTCATTTGAATATTCCTTAAATGAACCTTTCATTTAAGTATGTCAAACTTCATTTTAATTTACTAGTACTATAGATTGATATGGCTGTTTGTTAGGTGGTGTTAGTGTTCAGTGTCCCGAAATGTAAGATTTCTACAAATCAAGTACAGACTGGCTGTTTCAGGTCCTATGATTTGCCCAGTTTAATTCTTCCCACTAATGCTCGAATTATCTATATTCGATACATTTTCATATATTACGTTCTGCAGACATTAATGGATTAAGTAAAATTAGCTTTTAAAATAAAACTCTCTTTTAATATAACCTCTGGGTTTTTATTCAATGAACGCTGAACATAACTACAAAACAGCGAAGCTAAATTGGGGATTTGAGGAGAAATTCATTACATCTCATAATATTATGTAAAATGAGACAACTTGAAAAGAATAACAGATGATTTATATATAATCTATATAAGTCTTATTTAACTGCAATTTCAGTTCTCAATATCATACTTTGTTAGTAAAATATTGCTTACAATTTTAGTAACTTTAATGATATAATTGCATGCAAATTTTTTAATTTATTGCTTAATTTTATAACTCCTAATAATTAATAAACTAGACTTTCATCTTATTTAAATAAAGACATACTACAAGCATTTTAAGTAAGGCATATTAGAGTACTATCAATACTTTTGCATTTAAATTTGCAAGTTAAATATAGGGTTTCCTTATTAAAAATAGGCAATCACAATTTATTGCCAATTAGAATTTAGATTATTTTGTTATCTAACACTTCAATTGTTACTTTATGTACAAGTGAATAGAGAATAGTTTAATCTACATCATTTGTGGTAGAATATATTGGCTCTTTCCCTTCACTGTCTGCTTTCTCTTCATTGTTCGATTGACTGCTATTCTCTTTCATTGTAGGTTCCTCATCATTTTTTCCAGGCACCCATAGACCAGCATCTACACATCTCTTCATATAGTAAACAGCTTCCTGTTCTGGCATTTTAGCTATGGTTGCTTGTAACATTGGCACATCCTGTGCGTCAAAGCACTTTTTGAGTTCCTGAAATATTAAATACAACTAAAGTAAATGCGTAAATATGTTTATGAAACTTACAAAAAGATGTCCATACACATTATTATTGATATTATTTTAAAACCAATAGATAGAAAAACCTGGAGGAGAGTCCTGTGTATTAGTCATTGCATATTTGAAAATATAAAACTCGTATTTTATATTGTTTTTATGATTTCACATTAATGTCCCAACAACTAAGACAGTTTTATAAAGAGTATTTTTTATTTTGTAGCAATATTTTTTGTTTTTAAGTTTAATATAGCTGAGAAAAAGCAACAGAGAATGTAGATTCATGATTCTTAAATATCACATTGTTAAAGTTATATTTTTTATACTCACATCAGGCAGTTCTTCATACACCTCAACAGGATCAAGCCCCCCAGGCCCTAAACGCGCTTTCCTCTCTTCCTCTTCTTGCTCCCGAATAGCTTCCTGAATCTTTTCTGCAGCTCGCTTCTTAATCCGTGTCTTAAACTGTTCTAGCTCATCATCAAAGGTATCTTTGTACGCTTTCTCAGCTACTTGAATTCTGTGAATATTAATGACATATTTTTTTTAAGAGTTTTGCAGTTTTAATGGATGTTATTACACTAATAAATTGTTTTGTAATGTTTGTCATACCTTTTTTTAAATATAGCTGACGTTTAGAGAAAGCTAAGTCAAATCATATACCAGGTGATTAAAAATTTACTTCAATCTTCTTATTAATATCATTCTTAAGTAAATGGAATTACATAAACAATCGTAAATAAGTTTTACCTTGCAAAGAATGAGCCCACACAGGCACGAGGATCAACATCTAATTGTTTAGAGAGCTCCAGTATATACTGCATGCAGATGGTTTGGTGGGCCACATGTGCCATTAAGTCATGTTTCTAAAAATTCAAATTTGATGTTAGGTTTACATTAATTATTGTGAAACTATAGTTTGTCAAAACTCAATGTGATGCTTCAAAAATACAGGTATAATTTAAACTTGGGTTTCATTTAGATTTTTCATTAGTGAAATATGTTATAAAATGTAATTGTGATGGACAAATTTCAAATGTTTATTTAGCATGTTCAGGATTGATTAGAACAAATAATCTTGATAGATTAACTATTTAGAAAATTCCAACATTCAATGCTTTTAGCATGAAATACTTTTAGCATGAATTTATAATATCCATTTAATTGGCAAAATAAAGAATATAATTGGTTGATTTTTATGTAAACCTTACCTCTTCCATTTCTAAATTAATACACCAGATGACCAGATAATTGGCAGTTTCTTCACAAACTAGTTGACTATGCTGTAGCAAGAACTGTTTGGAATCATCATACTTTCTCAACATACCAAACTTTTTCAAAAGCTTTTCATTTTCGCCAATAAATTTCTTCATTCGTGCTTCTTTTTCTTCTTCAGTCAGATTTTCCTCTTTTGGCCTTGCAGCTTTAGTATTGATAACTGTCTTTGTAAAACCGGGTTCACTTATTGTATCCACATTCCAGGGGGTTGTTTTATCCTTCTTTCTTAATTCTTCTTCCTTCTTTTGGAGAGCTTTTTCTTCTTTTTCCAATTCGGTGAGAGCTTTTTTCAAAGAATCTAAATCTGGACTGCCTGGCGCAGCTTCGGCTATCTTTTTTTTAGTTTCGTTTACTTTTCTTAAGGTTTCCGCTTTGCGCTGTTCATGTTCTTGTTTTTCTCGCTTTCGTTCTTCCATTCTTTCGACTCTAGCTTGGTGACGCCATCTAAATAATGACGGCGTATCGATGTTTGGATGCGTTTCATCTTCATCATCAGATATCTAAATAATAATAAAAATGCCAAGTACGTTCAGTAAAATGTCACATAGCCACATTGTTTACGTCTAAAATAGTTAAAGAACAAAAATTAAATACCAACCTCAATATCCTTCCATTTACTATAGTCAACCATTGTTTGTGTATTTTCAAGTTATTTCATTACTTACTACACTCGAATAGTTTCTAGAATCTATTCATGGAACACTACGAATCGGCGCGAATCAGATAATTCTAGATAGGATACTGGAGAATACCGACTATTTTATGCTGAAAATCGGAAATTTGGAAACGTAAGCTTGACAGAAAACGTTATGTAGTGTTACCAGCAGCCAGCTGCAATTTAAAAAACCATAAATATCTCATATAGCAAGAGCTAACGACGGCCAGACCTTCAATATTTAAAAAAAAATCTAAATTTTTTTTTGCGTGTCCATTTCTGAATAATTTTACAGACGCTATATGGTGATCTAAATTTTCAATTAATTCACTGTTGCCTAAGTGTTTCGAAGTTTCCTAGTGCTCCGGATTATTTTTTAATGTTTTATGTGGTGTCAAGATTTCTTTTTTGAAGAACGCACGATAAAAATCACAACCTATGATGGCATGAAATCCAAGTAAGTACAAAGTAATATTTCCAACTCTGTATTTATTTTCGTTAGTATAATTACAATTTATTAAAATTAAGGCGTGTCATCAGGGGGTAGCAACTGTCGTAAGTGTCCGGCAATGGATGTCGAATAATAAAATTACAATATTTAAAATATCATTTATTTCTTGTGACTTCTAGTTAGTATCTTTGTTAAAATTAATTTAAGTACAATAACTACATCTGTAAATTACACACGAACGATTAATTAAATTACTATATTTGAAAGTGAATAGTGCAAAATTTCTTAATTATTTTACCCACTGACTCAATAAATAATTAGTGTTTCTGTTTTTTCTTCGCTAGTGTGGTTAGAATTGTTGTAGCTAAAGTACTTGTAAGGATAGTTTCTTCATCCATCGTAATATTCCTATTTAGTTTTTCATTTTGTTCGTTATGAATGCTGTCATCAGGAATGCTGATTTGGAATTGTAGCAGAACTACTAAATATGTCACCATTGTAGCGAGTAGCTGTAAATTAGGTAATAAAACACATGAAATAACGGTTTAATTCTTTTTCAAATGTAAATATGTGTAAAACCTAAGATAAGCACTAATTTTGGATGTTAAATAATTTGGGTCCTATAAAGACTTCGACAAATTGTTTTTTTATAGTTCTTACTGATTTAAAAAGATGGCGGTTAACATCGAAAAATCCCCCGAGGCTGATCTGTGATGGATTCATTTCTGTGGCTCTAAGAAACATGTTCACTTCAGTTTGAGCATCCGTATTCATCCACGACAATTCAACCATGAGTAATTTCTTTTGGAAATGTGTGCGCACCTAGAATAGAATACTTACTGTAGTGAAATATTCAGAAGAGTCCAATATATCATTTAACTAATAAGTTAATATTTGAAATTTAATGCCACACGCACGTACGTCTCTATAAAACAGAATTAAGACTAGTTTTCGTAAAAGTAGCAAATCCTTAAATTCAAATATTAATATCTTACATTATGTGACGCGTAATGTGCTTCGTCGCAAATAAAGAACAGCAAAATAATGCTACAGCACGCAGTGAGTGCTAATCCGATATCCTTAGTACCAAAACCCTCTGATATTTGACTTAAAAGTCCGTAAATTGATAGAGTAATAATTAAGAAGAGGTAAAGATTGACAAAAGTAAAGCTGTAACAATTTGCGATGCCGGTGTCTCGCGCTAGTTTACTTAAACGCAGCCAAAGGGCGCGGTATTTTGCTACTTTTCCTGCAGGACCAATATGACGTAAAGCCTGAAAGGAAAGATACAAATGAATGAACGTTTTAGGTTTTACAACATAAATGCTACTGTTATTTACGGCATAGATTTTACTATATACCTGTGTTGTAAATTACCTAATACTTTGTCCTGGTGTGTGTTTTAAAACTATTTATACCTAACTACTCTTGCCAACCTTCGTATCATCACAAAATTAAATGTGTGTCAAAGTTCAATAACTAAAAGTTAGCAAAAATTAATCTATAAGTAAATTTGTAGTTTCTAGTATTTTCTTCGAAATTTTCTATATTTTTTCAGTCTTGAAACCTTCTTGGAAGGCGACCACGACTATTTCAACATCAAAATTAGCCGTTCTAGAGTTTAAACGATATAAATGAACAGCAATTCATGTTTATATTATATTCTATTTACAATTTTTAATTTGTATAACCAAAAGTCACTGGTTGATTTTGACTAAATAAATAAACATTGAGGTAGTGGAATGGTAGCTTAAATTTATCTATGCCGTTTTATACACAACAATATATTTCTAAAATACTTAATGAACACGAACGTACAGCTAAGCTTTAAATATTTCATGGACAAGTACCTGTTGAAAATCGTCAGCTAATACATTAGCACATAGGCTTAGTGACTCACAAAGAAGATACCAGTAACCTCCCAAAATATATGTTAACATTTCCAAAAATATGTATGGCAACATCTGCATTATTTTGAAATGAACCATTGTTACGTGTGTTATTATTACCGACGCAGTGGATAGTATAGGAATGATTACTGCAATGGCTAAAGATTTTCTATATATATTTATCTGCAAAATTTGTCCAGACAGCGTCTTGTATGCCAACTGAAAAACATTGATTAGTGTAACATTTTTAAAAATAAAATTGTCTAATTTGCTTAGCTTTTATATGGGATAAGAAAGCTAACGAGCCTTCAGTTCACTTATTTTGAGCAATTCCTGTCACCCATGGACACATCTAAGACCGTCCATCGTCTAAAAGACTCGTTGCCAACCTTAGGGCCTTAACGATATTAGACCATATGTAATTTTTAGTGACGTTCTGCTGCCGGCTTTATTTATTTTTATTTCGATTATTCGGAAATTCATATATTGAAATCGAAACGCGTACAGAACGGAAATTTATAAGTAACAAATATTGGGTATATTATGTAATAAGCATTCTTTTTATACTTATAGACGTATTTTTTTTTAAGTTAAAATAATACTTAATATGTGGTTAGACAAACCTATTCTTTACAAACTGTTCGGAAGGAATATCATATTATTGCGGTATGTTGTTTAGTGTAAAAACTAAAGTCTCTTATTATTTGGCAATAAGGGTTAAATTTTCTTTTATTTCAAGACTTTAACTTTCTCTTCGTCTATGAGTGGAAAAATTCAACATTTTAATATTTTAATTCAAAATATATCATGTAACGTAATAACTTTTTCACCGTTTGTGGTTAGGAAAATATCTTGAAGATTATAATTTATGTTATAACATGTACTTGTAAAATATGTACTTCATGTACTTTATTTTATGCGATCAATTGTGATGGATGAAAAAAGTTGCTTTTCGCAGCAAAAAAATGAAAAGTGTAAAGTTACTGAATCCAGAACTGTTTAATAAAATTTAAATTTTCTATTTAAATTTTTGTCCTGGTTTTCTTAAGTAGCTTTTGCGCAGATGAATTGTACTTTTACTTTCTGTTGGCTTAATTAAAAGCTTTGCTTTGCTAAACTTCTTAAAGGGGTGCATTTTTCATGGGCCAATTAATGTTGTCCTGAGAGGAAATTCCTTTTGTGTACCCGGATGTAGTTAAAGACGCAAATGGTTACTGGCCAAATATAACTTACCTACGTAATCTTACAAATCTTCACCTATAACTTACGTTGGATAGTACATTTATCGAGGAACGCTATAGGCTTTATAAATTAATTATTATATATAAAAAAATCCTGAAAGTCACTATTACTATAAAGTACCAATTCTAACGGTATATCACTGGCAGATAGCTAATGATATTCGGAGCTAGCTCTTGTTTTCTGACTTAAATTTGTGTGAGCTTCAAAAAAATAAAAAAACACAACGCGGTGAATTGCTAAATATTAATAAAATAATAAATGTACCTCAAAAGTGACCCAATCATTTAAAATATCTGCAATTTTTCGTGTCTCATACCACATTATTGGTATTACCATCATTGGAAATAGATAGACGGTGAATAAATATTCAATTACAGCTTCTTCGAATTTTCCCTCTGCGGTTCTTAATATTTGCACTTTATGTAATGATAGATAAAGAACATATCCGATTAACAGCATATAGATAACCATGGAATATAACATGGACGACGATGCCAACTGAAATTGGCTCAATCCGGCTGAAGATCGCGTTAATGGTAGGACACCCATCATACGTAACAATGTAAAAACAGGCTTAATGTTTTCATAAATAATATCCTTGTAGATCTCTGGTCGAATCAAGTTATCCTTTATTGGTACTATCGAGTTTTTTGAGATAGGTCTCACGTAGGGCGACTGCGCTGGACTAACATCCAAAAAGATTATTTTATTCTTAGATTTATCTTCCATTTGTGTTGCGTAGCCATTCGAAATATTCGGAAATAATATATTACTTGTATAAAGCGACATATTTAGATTGATTAAATATGTAGATTCGATTTTTTAAATATATTTTATTGTACCTTCTGAAGTGAATTCAATCGGCAGAATGAATACCGTAGGCACCTGGTTCGAATGGCGTACCCTAATATTTCAATGTTTGACAAGTTGATTGTAGCCATGTAAGCATTTTTATAAAAGTTTTAGTGCGTCCTTCACCTTGACTCGGACCTTGAAGCTAAACACAAGGGCAAGCATAAAGAACTTACATTTTTTTAAACATAACTTGCATGCACAGTGTTCAGGCTGCAATTATAAAGTCAGGTCACAACACCTATACCTACAATTAAGTAATTATTGAATTATGTACCTACAATTAAGGTTGGGCTTATATAAATTTTCACTTTGTATACCATGTTAAGTAACGTTTATTAATATTTCTTTGAAATGATTATGATAATTGTCTGTGTAATAAATAGACTCATGGTCCTACGATAAACTTTCAAAGCCGTATATTGTCTATCTGCCAATAAAAATATATTTTACGTACTATAATACTAAGTATTAGATACAAATCTAATGTAAATAATTATAGAGCTTAATATATGCAGTGGTTCTCCTGTATCGACTTCATTCTGTGAAATAAATCCTTCTTAGCATTTCTTATTTCATTATTTATTATATTATTAATACTTAGAGATAAGTAAAATATTTTATGATAACTAAATTCGAAGTAAAGTGTGAAAATAAATTAGGACTTGTTTTAAAGTCTTTGAATACTAGTAAGCTCATTCTGAATACCAGATAATCGGATATAACCAGAAGCGCTTCAATAAAAACTAAGAGCAATAAAAAGTTTATAACGGTGGTAAGGTAAGAATAAAATATGACGTTTTATAGGGCAGGTGTCGGCAATACATAAAGTGCGTAGTACACATGTAGTATCGACAAATGAACTTGTGGTACACCAGTTTATGGCTCATAAAATGAGCGCTTGCCTTAAATGAGACAACAGAACGCCCTCTAGGGGACTGACAGTCCATGAATTAGTCCGTAACAAAACATATTATTTTTATAAATCAAGAGATTTTCTGTGACTTCAGTTCGTGCTTAGACGTACAGTTTTTTCGGTACGAATGACTTGGTCGTGTTTGTTTTGGGATATATTAAGGACGCTTGATATATTTTCGTTAGGAGTTATTTGAAATGCTTAATATTATTGAAGCCTGGCTTAGTTTCACCTAATTTGCAAACACATTTTGTAATATGATACCAGCTGTATTATATGAATTTAGTTATTTCTACTTTGAATTCGAATTTATACTTTTGGAAGTATATTTTCGTGATCCAATAAGTAAATGTAAAAAATCTCATCACACTTAGTTATTACTATAGTCTTGAAAATATAATAGAAATATACATTTAATTTTAGCTTAGTAGTTATCAGTGTGTAAACAATAAATAATTTGATTTAAGACAATCTGTTAGATAGCGCGAAATTATTTTGTTTTATGTTTTACGCCACGGGGAAAAGCAGCTTATAAAAGCTTATGTCCAGATTATAATAGAGTTTTATATAAAGGAAGGGTATGCGGGCCCGCGCAATGACGTGTAAAATTTTCCTTTCAAACTCATACGACGCGCGATTTTGATACATTTTTTTGGGAATGGTTCTTCGTATAATGTGGACACACCTTTAATAATATTGGTTATTACTAAATCCATAGGTGAACGTGATATTAAGTTTTATAAGTACCGTGTATTACTAAACTTTCTTAAATTTAAAGAAAATTTTCATTGCATTACGATTTTCAAAGCCTTCATTTTCACTAAGATTAAATATCGGACGTTTCATAAGTTTAGTGTATTATAAATTCATTCATCAGGTAACGCTGCAGGGTCTTTTAAATGGCTTGGAATTAAATTTCATAGCGCTGCGCGGGCTTAATCGAAGGTTAAATGACAAGATGCAGTCTAATGAAGACATTTTCCAAGCTTCGTCTAGGCGACATTAAATAAGTTTTTCATTGTAAAATATAGATAAGGTATTTTAAATTGGGGTATGAAATTTCGCATATTTTGACCAAAAGCTAATTTTAGTGGCATATTTTAACATCGGACGTTTTCACATTAGAATATAATGTTAAATGACCATATAAAAAACAAAAGTATGTCTTGTTTATGCACGTGTATCTTGACGGTTACAATCTACAAATGAAATAAAGTCACATTGAATTAAATGAATGGATATGTACTAGCAATGTTATCCAATTAGGAGTTAAAAATATCCAAGCCTAATTACAATGCTACTGCTAAGAGGAATAACGGATACTAATCCGCTGGATTCTCATTTCCATTAAGTATTTTTGAAAGGCAAATAACATTTAAGAAATATTGTCTCAATTGAAGTTTCAAAACCATAACCAGAATAACGTGATATCGGAGTACTTCGTGGCATTTAACTAGAGCCAAACCACGCCAAACTAAATGGAACTACTTGCATACACCCTGAGTTAACTTGTAGTAAGTTCTCGTATGGATTCGAACAACACAATTACTGAAGTTCATTTGAACTAATATCCAATATTATCTTAGATGTCTGTATTTAGAGGTTCTAACTTGATAAGTAATGATTTAGTTAGCAATAAAAGTATTATTTAATTTCAATTAATTTTATTAACAGTCTAATATTAGCTTTTTATGAGTATAAACTAGGGTTCTACGAGACGTGGTTTTTTAAATAAGAATAGGCTCTTTTCTTGAAAGACATCGATGGACAGTCCGGAAAAACTATCAGCTAGTAACAAATACACAACGTAATTGAATTGTGATAATCAATTTTAAATAACTTATAATTCTCGAACTGAAATTAATCTCTATTTTATATGCTATGCACATTAGGTAGGCTGGGTTATATTACTTTAATTTTGTATTAACGGGCTGATCTGACAAAGGAGCTAGTGCTTAGTGCTCAAAGTAAACATTTTAAATATTTGATTTCTCTTTCTAGTTCTTTTTATAGCCCTCTTCTTTTTTCTGGTTAATTTTTAACCGTTACTCATTGAAATTATTCACTATATTTTTTTCCATTTTCATAATCATTTGGTTTAATCTTAATTCTTCTTTCATATTTTTTTTGTAAAATATAAATTGTACCCGGCTAAGTAACTGAAGCTAAAAGATTATATATAATTATAGTCGGTATTTGCAAATACAGTTT
>JAOSYY010000012.1:9312232-9323987 GCA_025727935.1 Hebomoia glaucippe | reverse complement strand
ATTTACGCCCAAATTGCTTATCTTCATATAAAAAAGGGACGTAAGGCCTTAAAAATAGGAAGATTGTAACAAAAGGTTGGCTTTAGAATTTAGATAGTAAATAAAATATTTTATTTAGCTGATCCTATCATAATTTTGCATATACTAGAATGTGTTGGAAAAGTGGTATTTGACCAAAAAAGGTCTTATCTATTCCATAAACAAAATAAGTATGAGCAATTGCGTGTTACATTTGACAATTTACATTTTTAAAAGACGTGTTTTCTAGTTCTATATTTACACCTTCAAAATAGGGATATGAAACTTGACAGTTTGACAATGTCATAATATTATTGCTGTTGCTTTGTTGATTAAGAAATGCTAACGATAAGTTGATAATAATTTATTCGTAACTGCTGGTTATGATTAGAATTACAGTTGAACGTATATTAAATCCGTCCACTATTTCGTGAAATCGTGATTATCAATGGGCGATATAAGCGAGGAATATTTAATAAAAGTTCTTGAAAAAGTAGCACTAAATTGTGGTTTAAACACATGGCATTATGAAAAACAAACTTTTAAAAACATCGCCCTTAACTATTTCGGTGTCATAATACCTGCTGTTTTGCGTGGGAATAGAGAAGAAAAAGAAATAAGTCTACGAATTGTGTTGAAATTAGCTCCAAATGACGAGAGGTACCGGGTCAGTGGTGCGGTTACAATTTTTTTTGCAAGAGAGATTTTTGTATATTCTCATATTTTACCCAAATATCGTCAGATTTGTATGAAAATTAAGAGTTTATCAGAATTTGTTATACCAGAATGTTATTATTTAAACAAAGACTATTGTGGGGAAGTGATAGTGATGCAAAATATGTCCTTTGAAGGTTACTTCCCATTTGTCAATGATTTTGTACTCGATGTGGACCAAACTATTATATCAATTAAATGCTTGGCCCATTTCCATGCTCTATCTTTTATATTAAAAGATCAAGATAGTTGTTTGTTTGAAATTGCAAAGGAAACTTGTGTGCCATTATCCCAGAAAACAAATCCAAGGTTTATGATTATATTATTAGATAGAATGGATAAGGCATTAAGCATATTCTCGAATAGTCAATATGCAGTTGTTTTGGAGACACTTAAAACAAATTGTAGTAATTTTGTTGAAGCAATCAGTAAATCAGTTAAGGGCCTTGTTCTAAGTCATGGAGATATTTGGAAAGAAAATTTACTTTTTAAATATAAGGTATTTTTGCCTTTGTTAATATTATGCTTTTAAAATTTGATTGTGTATACTATTTATAAGGGAATGATGAAGTATTAGGTAAGCTCTATAGGGTGTAGTTTGGATGACATGGGAGGTAGGGGAGTCTAGTTCATTATCTAGACACCCAATCAAAAGTTCAATCTAATTATTATTAGATTGAACTTTGATCATGAATCAAAATGTTAATTGAAAAATGTTTACATAAGCATACTTTTGCTGACAAGGGGGATGAGGTTATAAATCATTGTAATAAATCTGCTTACGTATTACTTGAATGGCTCCCAATAACTGAGCTTGATTTTATAATTTTTGGTAAGTTGCACATATGTATTAACATCCCTGAATATAATAAATTTCTAAGGGGTAAACCAAGTAAATGTAGACTGTTTTTGTTTATTTTAAAAAATATGTTATAATTCAAATTTGTTTTTAGGATAATGTACCTACATCAGTGTGTATGATAGATTATCAAACGACAAGGATGTGTAGTCCTGTTTATGATATCCTGTTCCTAATAATAACTAGTACTTCATCAGAGTTGCGAAAACAACATTATCACAAACTCTTGAATATATATTACCAAACTTTTGAACAAATACTTTTAGAAGCACAAATGCCAATAAATGAAGTATATTCCAGAGATATGTTTGATGTTGATTTGAAAACAGTTGCCCCAGCATGTTTTATTATAGCTAATACTGCTATTTGGTTATCAAGTGGATTGCAACAGGAAGGACATGTTAGAAGCAAAGTCGTTCTAGAAACAGAGGAACAGAAAGAATTAATTCTTGACCAATATAAAAACAGAATTAGTACCATTCTGGATGATCTTATTAGTTATGGATATTTTAAAGATGTTATAAGACAGTTTTAAGGAATTGTTATTATTTACTGTAATAGACTTTATTAACTTCAATCAAATAGTATATTAAATATAATGCTAACATGAATTGAGCATTAGAAAATCCCCAACTCCATTCCATACATCCCAAAAAAGTATATACTAGAGTTGACTGGGATGTAAACTAGTGTATGTTTGTTGTTTAAGTCAACATCAATGAATGGAATTGAAAACAATAAGAAATTATAATTAAGATAATTCTCAGTTTTTTGTAAAGTATATAAATAAATTATTAAAGGTGATCCAAAGAGATATTTTATAATTTTATTATATTGTTAATAAATCTGTTAAGCATAGGCGTGTTTTTTTTGTACAGAAGATTCCTGCATTAGATTCTTTAAAGCAGAAAAGCTGCTCTAGCAGTTCTAATCAAAGTCTTTAATATCTTTACAGTGCATTAAAACACTTCGTTGAAATAAATCGTGAGCAGGCAGCGGTTTAATCTCTTGAATAGGTAATGTAAATTCTTCTTCAGCTGCAAGCTTCACGAATTGTAAATTAGGGACTTACGTTTTAGTTTTTAGTTACTTTAAAATACCTTTTCTAAAGAGCTTAATAAGAAAGTAAGATTTAAGAAGGTAATGTGTTTTAGTAGGGAATTAATTAAAATTTATTCGGGTATCGGTGAAATGTTTAGATTGCAATAAACAAATTGCTACATTCAAAGATAAAACGTGGTTTAGTCGTGCTGTGGCATGCTTGAGGTTAGAGTTCATTGTTGAAGTTCGAAACATTTGGAACTAGGGCGTATAAATTCTGCACGAAGTTAAATGCTACCGTATAAATAAACTGCTTTATAAATACATTTTAAGATTATAATTCCTATAAAAATTATTAAAGAATTTTAAATATATTCTCACATATCAAAAATGAATATTTAGGTGGTAAGTGTATTTTAAGACACTTACGGTACTGCAGATATTATTACATGTAATTTTTGAACTTGCTTAAAATACGGTGCTAACTGCAATCACATTATTGCATATTGCATAGCATTTATACTATATTTATTGTTAATAAACTCATGCGGAGTGAGAGCTCAAAAAAAATTGCAATTGAACGCCTTTGTGTCTTTTTTTTCTGCATCATAAACGTAATAATTAATGATTACTTTGAAGGCTTCCATCAATTATGGTTATTTGATCAAAGAAGTTTTTTGAAATTCATAGTTTTACATAAATGCGATATTAGTTTTTCACTGCGTTTTCATCTTTGAACTATCTAGTTTTAAGAGAAAATTAGTTATCAAATAATGTTTTAATGGGAGTTGTACGGGCATTTTATAAGTAATAAGTATTACCAGAGGTGAGGCCTAATCGTGTAAACTAAAGCTACCTTTGTTAACTTCTAATTGCGAAACTAAACCCATTAAAATAACAAAAGCTACGAGGCAACTGATGCCCTATTGCAGTCAGTGGTAGTAGTAAGTAGATATTTCTGTGTAAATTTATTTATGGTTCCATTGTCATCATTTCAGTCATAACTTTTAACTAAGTTTAAAATAAAGTAGGATATTATTTTTAATTTTATTTGTAGGTTTAAAAAATTAGGACCAAAGGTTATAGAGATAAAAAGATTTTTACATTAAAACAGGGTGTGAAAAGTGGCACGCATACTTGCCTATAATCAAAAATTATTAGTGAAACACTGCTCAAAGATTCTATCCCATACCGAACTATGACTATTTATATGACAGTTTCCTTTTAAAATTGTCCTAATGACAAAGTTTAGAAGTACCTATCATATAAGAAGTATATTTTATTCTCACGTCATAATTTATTTTCATAAATGCTTAGTAATTCGAGAATTTTTAGTTATATCATGCCTATATTTTTTACGGGTTCGACTGTATTGCTCTGAATCGTGGTTTTGTTCATGGAGTCTGACAATTATTATTTACATACTACTTTTGTAATATTACTTTTCTTTGTATTTAATCTATCTAACATAATAGATAATAAAGCAAAATAATTATTTGGTATCGAAAATGTTAAGGTACGACATAGCACTCGAATCAGTTAAGCTTGGAAAAATGGAAAAGATAAAAGTGAAGATAATTTGTTTAGTCACGAAATCAATTTAAAGTTAAGTAACGGCTGCGGTGAAAACAGTTAAGGAGTCGCTCAGAAGTGGTTATTCAATGAAAATGTCAAATCATTGTACATAACGTTAGTACTTGTGAATAATTGTATAATATTATAAACATGTAAAGTTTTATTTTTTTACTAAGTAACATTTTAATTCGTTCAGATCAAAACCAAAAAATATTTATATATATAAATAAGTATATCAGGTATACTATCTAAGTAAAAAAGAGATATTTTATAAAAATATACATATATTCACTAAGTAAGATATTATTTCTTATACATATATTTGATTTAAAATTTATTTAATGACTGCGACTGAAAGCTTAATTATTCGAAATTTGCACACTGAAACATTAAAATCACATTCCCTTATCTTAATAAAATCACAAGCTTAGCTAAGTAAGCTTTGAAAGTCTCGTGAAATGAATGAAATCCCAAAATAACATGGCTAACTAAGAAAGTTCTGCTCGAGGGATATCTAAATGTTTGTGGGAACGCCGTAGGGTGAGAGACTAGTTCGTATCGTAGATAAAGTTAAGGGTAGGAATCCAGAGCGTTATAAATTCTTCACTATAGTAAAGCTACATTTTCTTTAGAATTTAATGAGTAAATTTGTGTCCGTAAGTAAGTGATTCTCACACATAAAGATGATTGAGATTAAAAAATACTGATTTTTCAATATTGTATAACTTTTGCACTTTCAATAACAAGTTATTCACGAGTTATATATCATCTTATAAAAATGATATGCCCTCCAATGTCACAAATAATATATTAGTATTGTACGCGAATCTAAATTTGAATTACATTATTTAATCTTAATAAGTGAAGCTAATAAAAGCGTCAATGTGGACAACATGCTTTACACTTGACTGCGCTGGATCCTCTCTCGTTAAGCCTGACTTCAATTTGTATCTGACGTCATTACCTTCACAGACGCTGAACGCTTTCCTTCCTCGATTTTTCTCTGGGGAGTAATAATGCATTTTATATTGTTTAACTTAAAAATATTTCCAGTGAAAATATACATAATCTAATATTTAAGAGTCTAAATTTAGTGAACGTAAAAATGTCACAACCATAGAACTGAATATTGTAGTAATAACAATCACATAATAATTTGAGTTTATCTTACATCGGTTAAAACGTATTCCAAATTATATTTTATATATATTAGCTTCTGCCGGCGGCTTCGATCGCGTTCATTTCAATTTTTACATCTTTGGTTACATTATTGGACTTTTAGTAAGGATCCCTATTTTATTTTTATTTTTGAATATACAATAACGCCCATAGCCTCGTTCGATAAATGTACTATCGAACACTAAAATAATTTTTCAAATCGGTCCAGCGGAACCTAAGATTAACGCGTTTAAACAAACAAACAAACTCTTCAGCTTTATAATATTAGTATTGATTCCTTTGGGGCCATGAAGTTTCTCTTCTTCTCTTGACGAAGTATATACGTTATGACAACAGTTCGCTCATTTGATATCTACTCTTAATATATAAACGCCGTGAGTACTACCAGTAAAGTTGCGTTCTAAAAATGTCCAATTATCTCTGCACATAATTTCCTAGAGCCATTTGTGGAAAAAATAATTAATTACATTTAAATAAATGTACGTATAATTTTACCATTATAGCGTGTTAATCATTTTTCATCACGCTTCATGTTTATTTACTGAACATAATTTGTATTATATAAAAAAAGGCTGTAACCAACCTTGCATCCCTGAGAACAAAGATAGAAGAAGGCTGAATGCAGATGATGTCAACTGTCACTTATTCAATTACACGGCTGACCACTGCCTGTGCTTCGATACACGCGACCCTGTCTTGTACAAGGACAAAAACCGACCCTACACAAGCCCTGTATTTAATGACGCTTTAATTAACTTTACTATCGTCTCAAACCATGTAACTAATATTGCAACAGTTTTACAATATATAAGTATTTAAATATTTGTATATTGTAAAATCCATCAATTATTTTTAAATAACCGTTGGACTAGTTTGAGCCTGACAAGTATAATATTTGCAAACACCTTATTTCTGTGTCTCGCAATTTTCGAGCATTAGATGGCGGAAGAGATATCGAAATTTCATCCGGTTCACGAACCGCTAGATCTAAAGGTCGTGAAGTGCAGAAAACCGTTACAACTACGTTCTACAAATATTGCTTAAATTGAATGACGTTATTTAGCGCGTCACTTTAAAGTAATACATACTTTATCAGAAAGGTAAAATTTAAAAAAAAATCAGGTCGATTTTTTTAGAAACTGTTTTCTGTTATGAAGCTTCTGCTTTCTATATAATTATGTCGTGCACAGCATCGAAGCCTTCTTCGGCAGGAAGTGAGGCCGGGTCGGAATGCGGCACATCAATAATTGCTATTTTCCTGAGCCCCTTCAACTCAACCGTGCCGTAAATGATTTACTTCCCATTTGAACCCGCTTCAGTAAATGTGTTCGGTGCCGCTCAGTAATTTCTATTGCATGTGCCTATTTTGTCTATAAAACTTTCAATTAAAGAGTTTTCAATCTGGAATTGTTTCTGACATTTACTATTATAATTTTCTCCTTGTAACATAAGCTTTATATAGTGACAATCCCGTCAAGACCAAGTTCGCTGTTTCGGATATTAGCTGGAAAAAGCAAATTTCAAATAAAGATTTTATTGTGTTTCGGTCATGAGTTCAGTTGCTACATGCTTAATATGTATTTGGAAAACCTCATTTTGCTTCATAATTTATAAAGGAAAAAATGCGCAAATTGCGGCGCGCCACTGCAAGTAGTCTAATAAAATATTATGAATAGTCTTAAAAAATTAGCGCAATTGCAAATTTCTCGACAATTTACAACCTCAGTAATCCACAGAAGTCTAAGAATACAACAATTAAAAGTAGAACTTTGTAAACCTTTCAGCTAGATCCATTAATACTTGAGCGCAGTTTAGCGCAGTTTTTATTACTACAAAATTCAAAGTTGCAGCGGAGATTTCTAATTTATTTTACAAGCTTCCTTTAGCTTAGCTACGTTTTAAGTTCAGCTGATATTAAATCATGAAACACGTCACGTAGCTAAGGACTACATTTCTCGTCTATAAATTAGGCTCTCCATCTTACAAACAGGGTTTAATTAATTGGCTACATGCATAGAGCTCGTATCTTTAGGTATTTCATCATTATTTTCCCTCATCCTACCTCCATCTTTTAAGATATAAGATAACCAAGGTAACTTAGGTAGAGTACCCTTCGACGGAATTTCATAGCATGACGTATTTCAAGATCAGAGTCAAACAACACTATTACAATGACGGACTGCGGGATCATTTGCCACTGGGTATAATACGTTTATATTATATACTAGTGGTACCTTGTGTTGTCGCCTGAGTTTCTTTTTTGTATTCCTGATAATGATGAAGATAGTGATGATGTGAAATAAAAGTAATATGTTACGCGCTATTACTTCAGAACGAATTTACTCATTTCATTCAGCTATTTAAAAATTTCCTAATATTTTGTAGAAGATTTTTATAGAAAAACATTAGAAAATTTACCGATTGTCTAAACTTTGACAGTTCGCTAGTTTAGGAGAGAAATTGAGGGGGCCAAAGCCATGGTACGCCACTGGTCTGTCATAAAAAATGGTTTTTCTGTATGAACGTAGAAAAAAGTATCCATCAGAGAAATGTAGCAAGATAATAGTTAATAAATAATTACTCGCTTGTAGTAAATGCAATCACAGTGAAAGGTTATCGATCTGCAGGCTTCGGTAACTGAGTTAACTTTGTACGTTTTCCGCTAATAAATACTTTATAGTTGCCATAAAGTGGCTGTAAAACAGATGTAGCCGACAAGAGTAAAAATAAAATTATTTATTGAAATAGTCATTCAAAATGCACTTTATGTTGCGAAAAACTTGCATTTTTTATCGCTAAATTTTGTTATAATTTAGGCTGGATATGGTGTAGAATCAAACAAGTAATCTAAACATTTTGTACTATTAACTTCATAAATTATCAAAGGAATTTCAATAAAACTTAAAAGACAAATACAACTTGAATTGGGAGGATTTGCCAAAATGTGTGAAAATGCTCTTGCAACTTGTGTATAACAATGATAACTTATTTTCTATCTGACACTGAACAAGATACATCTTGTTCTTATATTGGACAATTGCCAAAGGCTTTCGGTTTCATGACATAACACAATGTCGAAGAATATAGAAATGCAGTAACGACCTTTATGAAAATCATTCCACATACTATATTTACCTATTATTCAAACCGAATTAGAGTGCTGTAAGATCAAAAATATTTAGTAGACACTTATAGTATCCTAGATAAATAATTCATATTTTCTATTCAATAGGTTGTAAACAGTCTATAAAAAACCATTATCATAGAATAACAGGTTATAATTAGCGTAGCACTAGGTTATTTGAATATCCCTATTGTTCGATATATTCTGTGGAAATGTCCGAAATAAATAACATCAATCTCGTCTGTTGCACTATTAGATATTTGAATCGAATTTGCTTTCAACTGCCAACTTAATCCCTTGTCTCAAAGATTTAGTTTACATTCGATGTAATATTTTACATTTAAAACACTAACATTGTTTCATCATAACTTTGATTAATAAAGTTTTATGTAATTTTACGTTTTACGTAATTTTAACCTAACTTCCTAGGCAGTGCTCTCTTTCGACTTAAAAATAATCTTCTGTCGTGCATACAAATTTAGGAATCGCCTTCACGTACTTATATTTACAGCACGAAACAAACTTGCTCGATGATTCAATGTTCAGCAGGAACAATGAGTATTTGGTCACGCACATGTATTCTGAGGTACGATAAGCGTGATTTAATGCTTACGTGCTTTCATGTCGCCTGATAAACTTGTAATCGCAAATTAGCATGTTTTATTCGCCTATTAAGCTACAGACAAAATGCACGATTATAATGTGTGTTATGCTTATACCACATTTTGTATGTTATTTCTTTTGTGTATACGGTTGATAATAATAATTAAAGTTGGATAAGCCTGATTAACTATCATTGTCTTGTTGTCGCTTCCTAACTCGTTGGATAGCGCAGCAACGCTAAATTATCGTAATGAAAATTTCAGTTAGTTGATATAAGTTTCAGCTTTCGAAAGCGATGTATATGTTCATTAAGTTTAAAGTTGTCGTTAAAAGCCGGTGAGCTTTTAAAACGAAAGCCGGAAGAGAATCTTTGAGAACTAATTCCACTAAAGGGTTTGTGAGATCTATTAGTCTACTATTTTACGGGGTCATTACGAGGTATAGTGTCCACTCTTGATGTTTAAAAGCAGAAAATGGGATGCTGTATCAACTATTCTATTTAAAATGAAAGAGAAAGAATTATGAAAATGAGTAATTAAGTGGAAAAATAGAGATACTTTTTTAATTAGCTTAATTATTCATATGCTATTTACATTGTATCGACTGACTAGTTGTAGCATATTTGCTGTCTTATTTTGAAGTATTCATGTTATTCTTTACTTTCTTCATATTGCGAACAGGGGCTCGTAACTAATTTTATGGTTTAAAACCTTTTAAGATTGGAATTATATTTGTTTAAATCTATTAGTATTCTTTAAAATAGCTATCTAGGTCTACGCCGTATGTCGAGGGTCTACCGCGTAACATCTGCAAACAAGTGATCGAATTCACTGCAATATCTTTCTGTGTGAATACTTAAATGTATAAGCTATATTAATTGAAAAATATGAAAATAAGTTATCAGATTTTATTCCTTGACAAGAGATTGCGTCATTCTATTAGTTTTATCAAAAAAAATATATCTCTATTGCCTTAAACTCAAAAAAAGATAACAAAATAAGAGCTTTTATTTATGTAAATACAAGCTTTATTTGCGTGAAAATGAAAGTTCATAATTAGGTTCATAAGTACATCTTTGGCTAATGCAAATACTCCACATTTAAATGAAAGATTTTTTAATGGATTCTATTGATTCGTTATTTATTTATACTAGCACGTTCTGTACGTTTTAATCTATTGAAAGTCTTTTCATTTTATCGTATGCCTTTTTTATTTTAAAATAAAATTCAACATAAAACACGGTCTAAACATACAAAGAATTCACAAGAACATAAAATGAAGCGGCTTATCTCTTAAAAACATTGACATAGCCAGGACAGAATAATGTCAGGTATTATTTCCACGTTAATTTATACACAAATTTGTCACATAACTTCCAATTATAAATTATATTAAACCAACTTTATTTACGTATTTATTGTGTAAATTCTTTTATCGTTATAAAGCCAATAAATAAGTTTATTTATTTGTTTCATAAATTAACTATTATAAAAGTTACCCAATTTAATATAACGTATATAACATATAATATTAATTCTTAACATATTGTACTAAATACTTAATCTTAAAACTGTAATGAAATTAAGTTAAACGCATAAGCTATTTTATTCTTACTTAATATTATTAACGCAAGTGTGTACGTTTGTACGTATATTAGTCTATCACTCGACAACGGAGAAATTTTAAAGATATATTACATACACCAGAAAAACACATAGGCTATTATTTAGAAGGACACGGGTGAATCCGCGGGGCACCGCCAATATAGTACTAATTTAAAGAAAATTTCAGAGTAAAGCATGTAATTTCCTAACAACGGTTTTAATAATATTTTATAATTCAGTATAAATAGAGTTAAGACTGACCTTTTGTATATATTATGCGTAAAGTGTTATAATTTTTTTTTCTATATAATAATCATTTATCAGCAACGACGGATACATACCATTCTGTTCAACCCTGAAATTATTGTACATTTAACGTGCCCATTATTTCGCTAAAATAATATCAATTTGGATCTCAAACACGAAATAAGCGAGGTATGTCACTTCTACACTTGTTAAGAATTAGACATTGTGTGTGCTCATAAATTAACTTCAATTTATCATTATTTGAGTTGTGTATATTTAATCCTGGTCGAAAACGAAAGCTTAACAGTTTGAGACAACAATAAAGAACCTTTTTATCCATTTTAATATTATGAGAATTGAAGCTGCAACGGAATGAGAGGACTATAGAAAACTAATTTATGTACATAACAAGGAATGTGTTAAGATCTTTAGGAAATCTGAAAAAGTTTCTTTCGGTTGCACATTTCAGTGTACAGGTGACGTCACCTCTTGTATATATCCTTAAGTTTACCTAAACGAAGACGAGAATGTATTCTTCCCAGAGATTTAAATGAGGGCATTAAGACACAGGAAAGACTGGAGTTTACAACAGTTTGTCAATTTTTTAATCTTGATATGCAAGAATAGCGGTGTTATTAGTTTGACATGTCTATGTGTCTGTCTATTGCATCATAGTTCCTAAACGGAATTTAAAATTTTTTGTAAACCTACTAAAAGTCAACAGATATTGTCATCTGTCAGTATCGTTTGGAGCTAAAGGATAATTTTGACTCTCAAATATACAAATAAAAT
>JAOSYY010000012.1:9268621-9301635 GCA_025727935.1 Hebomoia glaucippe | reverse complement strand
AGATGCTTCTAGGTTTTCATTGTTATATCTCACAAACGTCATCTGTCAATTTACTATGCGTTCAATGACGTTTGATGCGCGGCAATGTTCAAATTAAAGAAAACTATATTATTTTGTTTACATATATAAAAAAAAATGCATTATGAAATTAATTTTCACTTTTAATTTTTTAATTATTCGATTCTTATATATTCTATAAGCCTTTAATAAATAATTTAGAAAACCAGTGAAAGGATAGATTAAATACTAATATGGACAATTTATGCAAAATCCTGCAGATTATATACAGTATAATTGATCTAATTTTAAAGCACCATGTACCATAACGAAGTATGTACCCTATGAATAAATTTTAGGGCTAAGAACAGGTTTATCTCGATTACACCTATGTAACAACTAAGAGAGGTCCACCGGATCCTTACCGGCGTCATAGATTAACGAACAAGATATCTTGAAAATTAAAATATATCAATACATATACTGTTTTACAAAAATAAGAACTAATTAAAATATACAGGAAGTTGACTTAACCTTATCCCTACTAATATTATAAACGCGAAAGTTTATGAATATATGGACTCGTAACTATTACAAGAATTTGAATGAAACTTTATAGAAATATAAATAATAAATCAGAATAAATAATTAATTAAAATGTGAATATTATAAAATTAATTAATAACACGAGCAACGTACGAATAAGTAACAAGAAACAATGTTCTAGCTGAGGACTCATAGTTTATGTATTTTAAAACGTTGCTAATGCTGCAATTAACTCTGTAGGTTGGCTCGGTGAAAATAAAGGAGTTTTTGAATTTATTCTGGGCTAGCGGAGCGTTCTGGCCAATTTGTGGCGAACATTGAAATAGCGCCCGAGCGCTCTAACACAGGATCGGATTTGGAAATATTAAGACTAGGGCTTTATTATTTATTATAACTAAAAAATTTAAAATTATTTTTTTTTATTACAACTTTTCTTCTTAGACTGTTGATTTCTTTGTTATTAATGTTTAAGTGTTTCCTGTTCTATCTCATGAAGGAGATAAAAACTGAACACTAGCGCCTCAAAGTATCTGCGTATTGATTATATTGATTGTCAGAAGTACTACGTAAACTATTGAGGTTCACTGCATCTATCCTTTCATTTTTTACAATAATATAAGACGCATATAATTTTTACCACTTGCTTCCAAATATTTTTTAGGATCAATTCCGTATCTATTTTAGAGCCCAGTACTAACTGAAAGTTGGTAGCAGTTTACTAAGCCTCTTGTGCGAGACTCTGTGCAGTCTAGTTAATATCCCCGCATCGTCAGATATTCTGCCAACAAGCGCCAAGCAACGACAAAATTGTTTGACGACGACTATTTTTATTCTTAGAAATTCAATATAGGTTAAGATCTATTATATGATGATATTTCAATAGTTTTTTTATTAAATACTCCTATTATGTCTGATAAATTTATACTAGACTAGCGAAGAACTTCGGTTTAAGCTACGTTAATATTACTTATAATTTATGTGTTAAATGTCAAAAATATTAATACATGCCAGTAACAATATTAGAATTAATTGCTTAGAAGAACATTACCAAATGTTTTACAATTAGATTCTTGAATCTTATTTATAAGTAGGTAAAAAGTTACAAAACCTTTTTTAAGACTGTAAATATAAAAAAGTATGAAAGTTTAAAACTCCTTCTCTTTCATAGCACAAAAATAGTAACGTACAATAAAATGAAATGGGGCAACAGCCTTACTAAGAGTTAGAGAATGGGATTACCCGCAAATAGAATTGGCAGTTGCGGCTGCGATTATTGGTTTAAAATTTTGCTTTTAATTCCTAAGAGCGATTAACGAGCCTTGCAGGTTTCGATAGCTGAATTTTTTATTGGAGTTCGAAAAAAGTTTTCGGGTACGCAGGTGAAGTATCGCATGAAAAATATTTTTCTTTGAATTTCGAGTATTCCATTTAGATAGACGATAAGCTTTATACATATATATTGGCTAATTGAATTTAATAATATTTATTACATAAGTTGTAATTTTGCACCTCTGACGTTAAATATAGGATGTAAATTTGACGCGTGTATCTATGGCATCATAACTCCTGAAAGAATGGGCCCATTTGGACGTATAGTTTTTTTACTTAAAAGCTGATGTTTTTGACATCATTTTTAGCTATCATTTATGAAGATCTATTGGCGCATTTGGGAGATTCGTCACTGGAGATAACTAGTTTTAAAGTTTGCTCCATTATCATCTACGGTTGAGGATGGTTTGATTCACATAGGATGTTGTGGTAAAATATTTCTCGTAAGTAATTGTTTTACGTCAATAGAACATTTTCACTTTTGTCGGATCTTGTACCTGTATGTAATCGTGATAAATAGTGTCCTATTGTATTCAGATATTCTGCTCAGTTCATTTTCTCTTTGTAATAAAAAAAATACTATCCGTTCTATGTCCTACAATGCAACTCTGAATTATAAAAGTATGGACGTTGCATTAGCTTCTGTTAGAGAAGTTGTATTGTACTAAGTAATTACCCTTGTGTGATTCTATATGTATGCTTTAATATTGTCCATCCCATTACCGAAGAGATGACATCGTACCTCTTTATGTCTATTATTATTTTTTGTTCTTAGTCTTAAAAAACATAGACGGCTTCATCAACTTTCCATCTATGAACAGTGATCTTTAATTTTTTTCTATGCGTTTTGATATAAGTAAGATCCGGAAAAAATTCTTATTAATGTTAAAAAATTACGGACATTCTAATTTTTACAAACTTTCATTACTATAAGAAATCTATGTAAAATAGAAGTGTTTGTACTATGAATTGACCACAATTTGTCCCTATTTTGTTCTGGCTAATTTTCACAGACGGAACACTTACTAGCAGACAGTTTATCTACGAGGTGTAATTTTGGCTGCAGAAATGTTTGAAGAACAAATAAAAATTGCCCACAAGTTTGCAAGTGCTTCAGAGATCTATGACTGTATGTAGATTACAATGCTTACTTTGTGGGCGTAGGTACAAAGGAGAATAGGAGCATTGCCTATTACATTGTAATTAATGTAGTCATTAAACTATCTGCTACATCATTGACGATTATCCACTCCCAACTAATATATTACAATTATCTATGACACAATAATTTATTGACATGGGATATACGTGCACCTGTATTGTTACATTACGTTTGTAATTATTTAACTAATTGCATAAATATTTAAATAACTAGATATTTTTATTTCTGCAAAGGGATGGAGGGAATGCAAGGAAGCTAGAGTAATGATATCTAAATTTTCTTTATTTTTCATGTTATACCGCTTTTAGAAAGAAAACTTCACGAAAAACATTTATTTTATAATGATGCTTGAGGATATCTCAAGATATTTTTTATTAAAAATGGTACACATGAATGAGGATTGTGTATATGACTAAGTACAAAGTATTCCCATTTGTTTCCCCATGAGCTTATCTTACAAACGTTAGCTAAGATGCAAAAACTCACGACACGATTAGGAATAACACAAAGGAAAATATTGCTAAAAATACTTTTATGTTGATATTGCATAAATGTACGAGCGAAAGAAATTTATATTTTTAAATCCTTTAAAGGCATTGGTTCTTTGGCAATATTCCAAATGTATTACATAGGAATGTTATAATACTTTAAGAAAAGTAGGCTAAGTAATAAATGTTAGATAATTTTACGTTACACTTACTAAAAATGAAGCTATGTTTTGTATGTGTGCACGTGTAACTCAATCCGATCAAAACTAGGTAATTTGATCGTACATACGACACAGGTGTTTTGTATTTCGAGAAAATTTTTAAAAAATAATAATTATTAATTTATTTTGAATTTTGAAGTAATCATCGTGCAAATTCATATTCGGGAAATGCTCCCTAAGAGCATCACTTAACACTATAATTCTCAAAGTTTAATCGTTACTCGACACTTGGCTACCGTTATCTAAACTAAAACTACTTAACCTCCTTACCTTGTAAACTACTGTTTTCACTTTCATTACTTCCAATTTTGATCCAAGATATTCCTTTATCTGGTCAAGTGACCCATCGCTATAGTAATTATGTTAAAATGGCGTTATGTTATAGGAATGCTTTAAACAAATATTTTTTTATTCTAATCATCATCATTAAACACAATTCTTTACATGCCGCTATAATTATAACAATTGCATCGTAATGTTCATTCTTGTATTTTCGAATGAATAAAAACTTCGGGTAACTATCATCAGTTTTTGCAAATTCTAAAATAAAAATGATATTCTTTGTTAAAAGACTCGGTGTGGAGCTAGTATTTTGTCTATACCGATATAACATTATTAATAACATAATGAGATATAATGTGTACCTTTAGTTAAAGTTTAAAGTAAATCTATACTAATATTATAAAGCTGAAGAGGTTGTTTGTTTTAACGCGCTAATCCCAGGAACCGCTTGTCGGGTTTGTAAAATTATTGCAGTGTTGGATAGTACATTTATCGAGGAAGGCCAAGGCTGTACTTTATTTAAAAAAGGAATCCTTACTAAAAGTCCAATAATGTAACCCAAAGTGTGAAAAAAAACTATAACTGTATTCCTCAATGTCACAGAAACATAAATCGCAACAATTATTTATTCCTACAACAAAGACTCTTTACATAAAAAAGATATCTTTATCTGAAGACAAAGTGATGTATTTGATAATGGATAGAATAATTTGGTAATTGGACGAATTTACATTCATTTTTAACTTTGATAGACAGATCCATTTGAGTTATTGATTTTAAGTGGCTCAGAATATTTTTTTATCAAAATGTAAAAAAATGACAGATATTTCATTGAAAATGCTAATGGTGCAGACTGTTTCACAGATCGACTAAAATTGTGTATATTCGAGGGCTCTGTAGCCTAACGGTCGCATAAAGCGTTCGTCTCGCCAGAGCACCGAGTTCGAGTCCCGGTCAGAACGCCGTTGCATTTTAAAAATATATTATTTGTGTTCTGCGTCGAGTTCGGACTACTTGTGGCCGGGAGAGTGTCACTAAAAAAAAATTAGTAAAGCGTAATATGACATTATATTAACATTATTTCAGAGTAATAAATGCATTTTTATTATTAATCTCTTTCATCAGTCATCTTTGTAGCTTTCACATTGTATATCAAGTATTATTTTTATCACAAAATAATTGAAAGAAAACCCTCTTTTACGATCTATCTTAATCAAAGAGTTCGATGTCACTGTAGAAATAATGTTCGTCTCGACGTGTTGCAAGATTGTAAAAGGTCGTTGTCGATTTGATTTTCGTTTCATACGTTTTGTTATAAAAGGATAATAAACCTTTTAATATATAACCTTTTTAATGATGTCTGTAACAGTACGACTGTGTATGCACATACAATTATATGTAATATACATATTATTATAATTGTGGACGTGTATGACGGAGTTTCGTGAGTTAATATGAGCGTGGGTTTCTAATGTTGAAACTTACAAAAGTTGTAGAGAATGTAAATAAAAATACAAGTATTAGAAAAAATATTTTATACAAACTTACAACCCATTTAGACAGTAAATCTCTAAGAAATTTTCACATTTTTTATAACACTAACATTTCATATACCTACCATTGCTCTAAATTGAAATCAAGCCGTTTAAAGTTTTCCAACAGCATACACCATTTGTCTAATTGATTACTGACTAAATAATTTTAATAGTTCATCGATACAGAAGACGTAGTTGTTTCTTCGTTAAATATTTGAAATGATAGAATTTCGAGCGTTAGGATTAATGGTTTTATTATTATTTTCTTATAAGTTAATGTAACAAGTGTATCTGTTTGTAAACATCGTTGAATTCAATGTAGAGCAAAAAAATTAAGTACTAATAGTTTAAATTTGAAAGGAGGTAAGCATTTTGTCAATATGGAATATCAATTTATATAATATACACAAGTTTTGCATAAAACAAAAATATCAGTCTGTACAATCATTTATATGACCAATCAAGTCACTCTTATATAATATTTTTTGAAAGATTGCATTGCATATGACGTTTGTAGACCATTTTTTTTAAATTAAAACACCTTACCTTGCCTTTGAAAACATTCAAAGTGTCAGCGTAACTCAGTAATGTTGCAATTTATATGTTAAAAAAGGTCTAATTTTTTTGTATATACAGTACGTTCAATACAAGACAGTATAATCGCTATATTTTGTTACAAGTGGAAAGATTAATGCACCATTTAAACAATCGAACTTAGCTTTTAACTTTTCTTAGGATCTTTTATACACATAATATAATATTGATAGGACACGTAGAAATAAGTATATAACAGATTTTCTTTACATTATTACTATTTACTGTTATAAATAACTTACGTATACGATATTTTTTACACGAGTTAAAGATGTCTAAATATTATCTGTAAAAAATAGTACATTTTTATTAACATTTAAGAACTGCCTATTTAGAACAAGTATTTGAGAAAATATTACAGTATGATGAACGAGGACTCATTATGTCTAATATATGAATTTAAATATTTTTATAAAACAGAGAAACACCTTTGAGTTATGTTCCACTAACATTTATTTACATAGCTAATAAGTAAATCACAGCTCCTGATTAAGAATATAAATAGTATATAATGTGCATTAGGTACATGACTAGAAAATTACATTTAGCGTTACAAATGATTTACGTAGATTGAAAAGCGTTAGGCGTTAGGTTCTTCCTAGTGAAGAGACTATCTTCTAGGTCAAAATTATTAATGACACACTGGTCTTTGAATTTCTAATAAATATTTGTTGTAAAGCATCAATAACTTTTTAAATAAAAATAAAACCTCCATTATTTCATCGTAGTTTTGATATTATACACGAGAACGTAACTTTGGAAAGGACAAAGCACTAATATAATTAAAATTAATAACACGTCTAGGATTAAACTTTAGGTTCTAACTGCATTGTTAGATAAGCTCCAAGATGTCAGAAACTATACTAATATTATAAAGCTGAAGAGTTTGTTTGTTTGAACGCGCGTTGGTCAGCAACCGCCAGTCTGTTTTAAAAATTCTTCCAGTGTTGTATAGTACATTTTACGAGGATTGCGATAGGCTATATTATGTTTTAAAAAAATTACGAATTCTTACTAAAAGTGGAATGATATAAAGCTAGGTGTAAAAATCAAAATGAACCCGAGTGAAGCCGCTGGCAAAAGTACTTTGTAATAATGTGAACTGCTGTACATTTATAGCATAATTCAATACGACAATTAAATACAGGTTGATATTCAATTGGCTGAAAGATTTTTTGCAGTTATAACTTGAGCTAATATATTAGATACAAGAAGCTGATATATGCGTGGATAAAGTCAGAGATTAAGGTTAGTTTTTAAAAAGTCGCCAAATTTTTCTTATACGTTGCATTTTAATACTGATTATAAATATCTTACGATAATCTTGAGAGAATTGGCCTTTATGTTACACAAGATCTCTAACTGAAAAATTACGAAGACATAATTTTAAACTCTGTTGAAAAAATAATGTATAATTTAAAGTATTATAATTTATGATAATCTTAGAAAGTCGTCTAATCAATTTGAAACATCACATAAAACGTGAATTGCGAAGATCTGAATTAGCATGTTATAAATTTAAAACGATGTAGGATTTTACCAGTAAACGTGGAATTATTATTAATTATATCTCATATGTTGTGTCTGTGAAATATTAGTAGGTATACAAAAAAATATTTAATTTGCACGTGTCTTGTCCTGCATGCTTATAAAGAAACATGGCCAATGAAACAGATTTAAAGACAAGAGAATTAACAAATTCTTATTTTTTTAACATGGCCTGTTGACAAATACTCGTATTGTTATTATATTTAACAATATTGAAATAATTTACAAAGTAATAGAGACATATACTATACGCTAGTTTTAAATTTCAACAGGTTACACACAGAGATGGGCTTTTAAGTCTATTATAAAAAAGGTTTTTTTTTTTAATTTGTAACCAAGTACGTACGATATTTACAATATGAAAAGTTAGAATGAATATCTTATATGGAAGCTAACAAATTATTATATCTAGACCGAATAGTTAACTTGAGATATCAGCTTTGATTTGATAAGTCACACGTTTGCTTAAATTACGTTTAAGGGAATGCGTACGGCTCTCGCTATCTAGACTTACTTCACTAACAGATTCAGAATCCTGGTAGAGTTTGTCCATACATTGAAAGGGCCCGATATTGCTTATGGGTTCGATGGTGTGTTCTAGTGTGCCGGTGTATTGTCGATCGCCGTTCCGCCGGTTGGAGCGGCGCTCTCTGCATCAAGAACACCTGGTCCTTGGTCTGCAGGTCCCGGTTCTAGCCTGCTGTCACAAACGACACATCTCATGTTGTGAAACCGACGAGTACATCATAGTTGTTACTGGATACTGAAATAGATTAATTTATAGTTACTAAATAATACACGATATACCATATATGGTTCAAATCTGAAGTCTTATTGTGTGTTGATTGGCAAAAAATCTCGTATTTTGTAAATAATTAAGTTAAGATTCTGGTAATGCTACTTATTCTCATTCAAGATTTTTTATGTTCTTGTTTACATGTTGCGAATACCAGGTTATAACGGAAATATTTAAAGGAATTCTCCAAAAACACTCGTTCTACAGTGATGACTGACTTATATTAGAATGATTAGGTATAGACTCCATAAAATGCTCATTTATATATAGTAAACACCTGATAAAGAGTTTAATTTCGAAGATGGAGTCATTATTGGTGACTTCCATTTGTGTGTGTGACTTTCATTGAAGAGCAATTTATGTAATGTGCTTCTTTTATTATTAAAAGGTTTAAAGATTATTAGATTATTCAATCGATTTTCATGGTTCTCTAGTCGCCATACACAATTTACGTCAACTATATTTATACATTAAAAATATAAAGCTTTACTCGCGAATATTATTTACGCAGCAATATCAAAAAGAAAGAATTTCTAATCTCAAATGTTATGTAAATTCAACGTTTATGTTAGAATTTGTGAAGTTAATTTTAAAATCACGTACTGTAGCCTGGAGGACACGTCTGCCTCGCTGAGCACGGGAATGTCTCATGAAAATTTAGTGGAATAGAAAAATTGTTGCTCCACGCTACGGAATATATTGGACGCAAAATATTACGATGCAATGGAATTTTATGACATTTTATTCTATTACTGTATCCGTTTAAGTAATATCTCGATCTAATAAGTGAAAGTTTGAAATAACCGACATGAGTTATTGTACTAATCGTCTTTAGGTTATGAAACGTTATTAGTACGCTACGTATTACGCTATACCGACGTGTCAATGTTTACAATGTATCTGTAGCTATGTGTTGACATTTCAACAGCCTAATTTGTTCTCAAATTGAGAAGTAAAATGAACTTATGACCTGGTTATATAATATATCTGAGTTGGACACTCAAATAAATATAAAAAATATAAAAGTAAATTTAGCGGCAAAAATATAGAAGAGGTGTAGGCCTTCTATTTTAACTTTTACTGATCAGAAATCAATGGATTGACGTAAATACGCAAAATTACGCAAAACCTTGTCATAAGATATATGTTAGAATATTGATATTCCTTCGTTCAGAAGCCACCTAAATAATATGTTTTTAACTGATGTGCGACGTAAAAATAATTTCCGGGAAATTGTTAAAGATTTATTGTTAAGTGTAGGAAAACATCGTTGATAAAGGATAGGGACATGCATAACACGAAACGTTCCTCTTTATGAAAATTTCACGACACAGAATCATGCATGACATATGTGGTATAAGATTGATAAAGAATTCAATAGAATTGTTTTCATAAATCCGAGGAAAAATATATTTTGGACATGTATGATGGCAGGAAAACCGTGCGAAGACATTAAATTTTTGTACCTTATTGTGCCTGGGTAAGTGCTTGACAATTAATAGCGTAAATAGTGAGTAGGGCAGACGATACACAAACCACATTGATATCATGCATTTTGAGGTTAGATTGCGAAAGATCAAAGAAGAAACACAATGAGACGGAACGAGATGCCGGCACGTACCTCAATATATAAAAACTAGAGATTCTTCCAGAAAAATGAATAGATCTGCGTTGAAATTTTTTTTCCAGAAAAGGCACTTATAATATACAGGTTGGGGATATCGCTATATGTAAGTTTGTTCACAGGAATTTTGTCTGATGGCTTGGAGTTCACCCGAAGAGTAATATCTTTTCGTCGTACGCCACTGGAAGTAGACAACCTACTTAAATCATGATGAAAAATTTGGCTGTCTTTCAAAGACATTCGTGTACCGAATACATAACGCCAGCAAACGTTGCGTAAAAACGAAATAATTAATATAACACAAGAAAACATTGGTAAAGAAATGCGCTCTTATTTTAATGTATATTAAAAATGTAAAAATGCGAGCGCTTGCTTCTGTATCAAAGTATAAAAGGAGGCTCGCAATATATAAAAACCATTTTATGTGGGCGGCCACGTGTTCCTTCATTAAGAATGAATGAGCTTTTCAGTCTCAAGATAAAAATAAATGTGTCACATAGTTTATGCAAGAGTCTATTTTAAAATTACCTGAGATTGCTTGAAGCGTAGTTGTGGCTGGTATTTTCTTCGGAGTTTCCTTGGACAGCATACACAGAGTATTCTAAGGAACGCCCTGTAAATAAAAGATTCTTTTAAATAAGATGCAGTGTGATGAGAAATTGAATACCCAATAGAGTAGGTTTTTAATACGCTGTTTAAAATTATATATTTTTAAATTAAAATATTAAATGTCGTCATGTTTTAATTTCATTTAGTTTATAAAACATAACTTTACTTATATAATTAAAATATATGTAAATATAAATAAAGTAAATGTATATAAATAAAAATGTGTACTTAAAATATGTAAATTAATGTAGAATACTGTCTTATTAAATTGGTTTAAATATTATACATAGAGCTTATTTTATAAAAGCTTTTTTGCACTACATTTTATATCATCTTTAGACTTAAACTCATTCATTTGTTTTTCATTATGTAACAACATCCTCATTTGGGAATTTTGTGGGGATTTGAGATATTTATACAAGAATAATTTAGCAAGCTGTCGATTGAGATAATTACAGCAGAACTAAACAGTCGAGGAGTGTGTCTCCGGTGGGATTAATCAGGCCTCAAGCAACCTCGATCGACGTCGAGGGCTTTGTGTGGCGTAATTTTATGTTTATACACTTTTCTTAAGGCGTCTTTCGGGTTTTGGTACTCCGATTAATCCAGTAAAATATATTTAGGGTAAATGTTTGTTTTGAAACTAGCGTAATCAGCCCGACTTCATCTGGACTTACCCCGAATAGCCGTAGGCGGAAATGAACAATCCCTTCATTCCCATGAGTAATAAAAAACAATACTGTTTATTCAATATCCAGATCGGTCACGCGTTTCATTCGTGGGATGATTTGCTATTTGATTGTTACGTTAGGTTACGTATCGTCGCTAGCATTAAATAATGACAAAACGCCAATTATACAGGAGAGCTCTTTAACATAATGATAAAATAAGAATTATAAGGGCCTTAACAACAATGTAGGTAGCTCGTATTTATATTTATATTAAACTATACCTTTAACTAGAAGTTGATGAATTATGAATTGTGCAAAATAATTCATGCAAACCAGTGATCTGTGTAGCCACGATTTTTCAATGTCTCGCTCTAGCATTGTAGTTCATACTTTATTCTTTTTAAAAATGTAGAGATCGATTCAATGAATTTAACTATTATTTCTTTAAAATATTTATATTTTAAAGTCATGCACTACTAAAAAACCATTTAACGTCGAAAGTCGAATGTTTTCCAAATGATGACTACCACTGTATAGTAAAAAAAATGAGGTTGTGTGGCGTGTTAAGGACCTATTTAGAGTTGGAATAAAAATTGAAATGCGTTTTTTGCTTCTACTTGGCAAAATCACAAAAATATAGCTTAAAATATCCTAAATGGAAGTGATAGATAAAAAAACATAAAAAAGCAATTGACATATCCTCTTAATTTAATCTAAAGTAAAGTACAGAAACTTTAAGGTTTGTTTAAAATAATTGAAAAGATTACAATACATAGAAACTGATTCTATTAGCGTTGTAATTTACTTTTCCTCTCAATGGGGTCGAGGCAATTCGATTAAGACTTAATTATGTGGATAAAAGGACAGAGTTGAACCAAAAATAATCCAAGATGTTTTGTAAAGTAATTCTTTTTATGGCCATACTCTAATTTAATTTTTGTTTTACCATTATTATTGCTTCTGGGCGACTGTAATTGAACTTCAATCTCGACAGATGGAACATACTTATACAGAAACTTTTTAAAAATATTTCACAAATAATGGAGGTTTTATGAGATGCGAAAGTTTTCGACTACTTTTAAGTAGTAAACCTACGTAGCATAAGCATAAATGATTTAATATTAGTAATAAACTCACTCTATGATATTACATCGCTCATCGCATCACTATAAATTACAAGACGTTGTATAGGAATTATAAGGTATACATAACTGGTATAGAATATATATTTATTGGCATATACAGGCTGAAAAAAGAAACAAATTCTTAAAAGATTTTATTAGCGTTATTTACGCTCCGTCTAGTAAGTAGGTACAGCTAAATGAAACGATGGTTTCATAAAAAATACATTACTTTACTAAAAACAGCAGCGATAAAGCATAATAACAAAAACAGCTGGATTAACATGATGGAGCGAAATAAGGTTAATGAAACGTTTTAAAAATATGATTTTTTATTAGTCAGGATCGATTTTTTTCCGGACCACCATCGAAGGTGTCATGAGTACTATCAGCTGTCTTCGTTTTTTAGAGCGATCCCCTAACACCCGTTACAGTATAATGATCGTCAGACATGCTCTCGGAACTATATGTACTGTCTTTGTGACAATTGGTGTCATAGCAGTTCTGTTTTAATATTAAAATCCACGTTTAGTTTTTATTTCTAGTCATGACAACACAATAAGCAACGCCACAGAAGTTTATATTCTAAACATAATCGGTTTTATTTATAAAAACATCTTTATTGAAGGTCCTTAGGCTTATGAATAAGAGGATGGAACGCCAGATGTGACTTGCTATGATAAAATATTGAAAGAAACACTTGTAGCGAGTCTTAGAGGATTTTAGATCATTTGTACTGTTAAATTTCGATGAAAATTACTGTCAAAATCGAGATATCTATTGATCTATTAAAGTTTTTGATGGCATACTGCTCCATTTATGAATTGTAGTTGCCTATAATACCTTAAGCTTACGTGCAGAACTAGGATATTCCCTCAAATAGTTTAAAAAAAACATAAATATTATTATAATTCCGTCTTCTATATATTTTATAGTCGTTAACATAAACGGTCTATACAGTCTAATGAACTCCCTAAACGAGTCTTATATTTCATATTAAAGAAATAAATGACTGAAATTCTAAAAAGTACGTGTTAAAAGGTTCTCATTGTTTACCCTTGGAGAACCTCGCCCATTGAAATTCATTATTTTTCCTCCCTTTGTGGTTTAAAAACAAGGCTTTGTGGTAACTTGAAAAAAATAATATTAAAATGTTAAATGTCTTTGATACTTCCAGTGGTTGTTACCAGTGGCTTTTAATTAGTAATAAGTGTTGAAGTATCATTATGAGGCTGATATTAACGCAGTCAAAGGAAATTTATAAAAAATTTCTTGAAATGTGAAACGTGGCCAACGCTTTTTGTTTAATTTAGAATTGTACACACACAGCAGGACATGTTCTACGTATGCGAAAGCTCGCATATAAAAAGAAAGTGTAGAAAAAAGCCTTCCCGAAATAGCAATAAAATTCCATGAAAAATAATATTATTTGCTTAAAATAAATAAGAGTGTAATAATGTGTAGTTCAAATCAAGTTGGTCTAGAGTTTTACGAGGGTTTCCAAGTTGTGGTCGAACAAGACCAGAAAATAAAAAGTGAACAAACAGTTGTCTATATACTTATTTTTATATACTTTTTATGTGGTTTTGTAAAATAAAATCCGAGGCAATTTCGAGTGAATCCAGTCGACGGTTCAAATTGTAAGTTTAAAAATACCGAATCTCAGCTTGTTATTTGGTCGAGGTTATGTTTTTAATAAATATTATTTCAGGCAAAGCTATTTCAGAGTTTAGGCATCGCATAATAAGACGAAGTACGTTTGATTCGATCCCAAGTCAACACATTACCAGTGGCGTCTATTAAATTTATAAATACAAAACTTTTGAAATTGACTTTCACAATTTTCATTGGTTTTCGTTTCTGTTGAATTTAACAAAACGGTTGTTCTTCTTACTATAAGGCCGACATAATACATACATTGAAGGTCACGCAAGATCATATAAATAACACTTTAAAGTATTATATTTTAAGAATTTTACATCGTTTCTTAAAAAAATACTGCATTTAGAAATAATACATGATGTTTATGATAATTTAAATCAATACTTGTTGATACTGGCGTACTTTATGCATTATTAAAATATTTGTTGTTTTTTCAAGACAGTAAGTATATAGTTTAGAACTGGAAGAAACTTCAAAGTAGTGATAATCAAAGTAATTCTTTGAACAATTTGGCAAAACTTGTATTTTCTCCACCAAAGCTTCTTGAAGGGTTGAATACTAAAGGGGCAGTTTTAAAAAGAAGATATGCATATATATAAGAAAAAGTAACGTCTTCTATCCACTTATCCTACTTAGGAACCTAAGCAAGCATAAGTTTGCAGCCCTAACATAAACGTAAGAACACTATTTGCTGCCCTGTTTCATTTTACTTAGGATATATGTTTAAGGCCCTTGATTTTATATATCTCCGTAGTTCAGTGTTAAACAGAGTCCTTGGTTTGAATCCTAGGAAATAAGATACGAGGAACGTGTCAATTAAATTGCTAAGATTAATACGTTTATATTGCTTATATTTATACTATTTATGTAGTTGTCTGCAATTTAATGAAGGTTTTCTGTAAAAAAATTTAAGACTTGTTCATCAGAGAGCTTTAAAGACATTGAAAAAGGCATTGCAACATAAGTCGAGCATTACTTAATTACTTAATAAAATAAGAAGCTTATTTCTAAAGATGTTTTCTGTTTCTTTATATTTCTTATCTTACTTGGAAACGTAAAACTTTCTGTAAGCCAAATGATGAGAGCAACTAAGTGAAAAGTCTTCTTGGCGAAATAACAAACAGATGAGACATGCATTTTTCAAATACTTACTAAGTGATATTAATTTGGTTCTGTAATTTCTGTGTTTGACATCGTTTATCGCATATCAAAGTTAAATTACTTCGTCCGACCAGAACCGTGGAAACTAATGATTCTGTCGAAGCGACGACGTCTCGATCGTGTCCATGAGAAAATTCTTGAATTCATGCAACGCCATATTTAATTAAACTTGTCTCATGAAGTGGAAGTTCAAGTACAAAGTCTTTGTAAATCTGAAGATTTCTCTTCTTTCTAAAATGCTTGAAATTTTTCTTATCATTGTTTTTGAACCGTGACGCAAATCGAGGGCTGCTATGAATTCGATGTCTTCCTTTCTATCTATTTATTTATCAAACCGTCTCTTTGTTTAATTTTAAAAAAATCTTTGAGGCATTTGTTGAATTGGCATGTAGTTTTTTTTTATTTTAAACGCCAACTAGCTTAGTAGGCATAATATTAGCAGCCCCACGGTAACCTTCAATATTCTAAAACTTATACGTTATTTGAGATAAATATCTTGAAAATCTAAAGTTTTACCTTAATAAGTAAAATTTTTGAAGGACAATGTCTAATGGATCAACTATCGGCGGCAGCTATCTACTGTATTTCGAAAACCAGTAAAGCAATCCATATATCAAGTTAAATACGAGACGTGTACTGAAACTGAATGACCGTCCCTAATTATAACAATTTAGGCCATGAAGCTAGCGGTGGGGCGCCTATTAAAGTTCTATTATAGACCTGACATAAGATAACTTAATGATTGCATATTGGATGGAAACAACAGACGCGCTAATATAACTGTTAGATATTTATTTTTCGAATGCTCTTGGAGTACGTAAATGAAAAGGTCTCATAATAGACAGAAATTATATCTTGTTGTTTTCATTTATTAAAAACTTCAATTAGCAATGTTCTTGAGTTGGTATAACAATTGTTTTTATAGTGTTTTAATTTAATTTTCTTAAGACAAGAAATGTATTAGTATTGTGTTATTTAATTTACATATACATAAATCATGCCTCTTTTCCATAGGGCAGAGATGGCGAACCAATGGAACGGGACACGATATTATGGACCCGACATTGATCATCCCTTAGGTTTTGAGTTGTAAGTATTTTTTATTTATCCAATAATCACAGAGTCTAAAGTTACATGACGTGCATTTACGTGGAAAAATGGGACGTTGCTACGCAAAGGTTCACTATCCCTGCCATAGGGGAAGGACATAATATCTCCATTTGCAAGAATCCTAACATGCTTATGCCAATAATTTATTTCTTTAGGCATATAACCAAAAAACCTTTATTAATAGTCATGTAATAGATTTGAATCCTTTTGAACAATCTGTTCAGTTGTCGCTTAACTTAAAACAACCATTGTACATTGTGTGTCTATCGTTCATACAAAAGAATTGCAAAAAATGTAGTTTCAGCTAACAATTGTTAAAGCTACCTTTATAACCGAGGTACAGGCTTGTACTACAACGAGAATATTGCTTTGCTAACGATCTCCTGAACGTTTAAAAATCGTAATCAATCATTCTTTGATCGTCCAAATTGTGATTTCGTGGGAAGTTATGAAAGATTTTAAATAATATTTTTCAATTTTTATTCGAGTAATTAATTTTTTTAATTGGATCATTATTAGCTTAAATAATATATAACGTCCTAATTGTGTTTGAGATTTTAAAAGCCATATATAAAAAAATAATTAATAAATGTCTAATATACAAATAATACCAATATGCGCATTATATTTATATTCTACTTTATAAAGATTTTCTTAAAAATTATCATTTATTGATATTATAATATCAATAACCTAATAGTTTCATGACAGCAAATTTTAACATTATTATGGAAATTTACAAGATTTATTTTATTTGGTCTATTATCATTTACGGATAAGGAACCTTATAAAATCCTTTTAAATAATAATATGCAAAGTACAAGTATTAATATATGTTTTATTCAAAACAAATACATTTTAAATATGATAAATTATAATGAAGTATTTTATTTAATCCCTTACAATATTGCAAATTCCATGTCAGCTGAGCCATCAATTTTTTCTCAATTAACGAAAAATTGATGAATCGATCTCGCCGGAATGGAATAATATTAAGATTAATAGCTGAAGTTGTTTGTTTGTTTACGACTCTTTTACTTCTTATCAAGTTTAATAAAACTGTATTATGAACTAGCAAATTTTCCCGGTTGCTAACGCGTTACAGATCCAACATGACGTCAAAAGTGCTCGAGGTATTGTTATATATATATATTAGGGAAAAGAGAAAAATTTACATGTCCCGGAGTGGCGGATAACAAATCAAGAAGCCTCTTTCGTTTCGACCATCTATAATTTGTCCAACTCATTTTTGTTTGACCTGTATTCAAACCACTGACCTTTGGTTCTAAATACATACCATTGAACCATACACAAGGTTCTCTTCCTTTAATACACGGGTTATAATGCATTCAATTGAAGTAAGTTTTTAAGTGATAAAATGAGTTAGAATTTCGTGCGTAGTCCCTGTCACCCACGCCTATCGATAAATTTTCTGGATATCCAGGATCCCTCTCTCATCTACCTTGTACTGCTAATGTAATAGTAGCTCTTGTTTGTACAACATAAGTACAATGTTAAAAATTGGAGATTACATTTATCTTGCGTATAAAATGTTTTTATATTTTTCTATTTATTCCAATTAAATTCAGCTCTGAAGCAGACAGTCTCGTATATACCTTTAGTGTTTAGAGAGAAGAATGGAAATTATTTCTTTCTGCTTTTTTAATTGGTATTATAAAGTTGGTGTTTATAATTTATCAGTTTTTTGGTAAAGAAATTATTTTTTTAAATAGATATTATTATTTATAGTTTACCATTTTTTATTAAATGCTTTCATTCACCGATTGTGAAATTTAATATGTCTTAGGGTTCAGTATTTAAGTTTCTAGGAAAATGTATTTTTAATATTTTTTAACCTTTAAATTTAGCTAAGACAAGCATTTTCTGCAGTAGGGAATGCGGAGAGTCATGAATCATTGAGTTTTTACCCTATATATTGTTACATAAACAAAAATTACATTTATTTTATTAAAAATAAGGGCTCAACACGGAATTGTAAAAACCAATAATATTCTGTGGAATTGTTTGATATTTGTAAAGTTTCTTTAATTTTTAAAAAAGTAACTGGTGAAATTACGGTGCAGTACGCATAATTAATAATTGCTTTTAAGTAATTCGAGTGTGCTGCAGTGTAAAGGTTTGTGTGTGCACGACGGATGCAGCTGAGCTTGTTAGCCAAGAGCAAGAATTAATCTCTAACACAACACCCCTATTGTGCAGGAATACGACTGGCAAATGTAGTCATCACAGCCTTATTCATATGACCGCTGAGCGAGTACGTAGAGGTGACTTTATGTAGTTGAGTGGATTAGTATTAAATGGATTTAACACGTGTTGCATTAGATTCAGTGAGACATTGTTCGTTAATTAGGCTTGAAATGTGGAGAAAAAATTTGTCACGATATAATATCCTGACATTATTATTATTTTTAAAAACATGAAACAAATATTGTGGGGGTTAAGTCGTAATTCTTACCAGGCGGATGGAGGCAAGTTAAAAAGATGCTGAAAACACTACTCGATTATTAAATTGCCATTATGTCTAACGGTATATAAGTAAACAAATACGTCAATAGATCTTTTAGAATCGTTATATATAAATCCTTTTTTCTGTACTTCTGTATTTGTATAAGTGTATATATAAACTTTTACTATTGCGAACTTATAAAATCTTCTGCGTGTGCAATATTCTTAAAAGGGAATCTGAAGTTCTCGTTTCAACCATATGTATAGTATACAAAACAAAAGTCTTATCATTGTGAAGTTGGTACGCGGTAAACTATGAGATATAAATTTTAAACTACGTGTGAGAGTTATTAAGTATTATATAACTTTTAAAAGTTTCACGAGTTTTCAACTTTAGAATTGTAGTATGAGAATTATTTCTCCATACAATAAGTTTTAAAATAAGCGTCTTTAAGCGTAACTTTTTTACTAATAACAAGTTTATTAAAGATATAGTATTCAGTTAAAAAAGTATAAAGTAGTCAAGCTTATATGTAAGGTTCAATTTATTATTAATATTTCTTGAAAGATACCTGTAAACAGTGTATACTATATGTTGTATGTATATTGCAGAATAATTTTATATTCGAATGCACTCTAACTTTGTCCACACAGCGCTTGAATCAAAGTTAGGGTTGGTAAAAGTAAAATTGTAAGAATTTCAAAAAGATCTTGCAATATATCGAATTACGAAATGCAATAATTAGTGTAGAATTGTTTAAAATCGTTATATATTTATATTATTTGCTATATATTCCTTACTATGAAGCTCAGAAATTTATAATCATAAATTGCTGATTGGATAGACGTATGTCTTTGTATGTTTGGCTGAACAAATTTATGATTTTGACTGCCTTCCTTACCTGAGTTTTTGAGGAAATTTTTCATTTTAAATCATATATCTTTATGTTACTGTTAATAGCACAACCCTAGCCGTTATACGCGTATAACTTGTTGTTTCCTGTCACCTTATGGAAACGGATGTGCATACAGGTACTTAGTAGTCCCACTTTTATAGGAAATAAAAGCATAACATTTGCTTAGAAGCTATAACGAAAGCTTATAGAGTCTATTTAAACTTTTATGAATAAAAGTGCCTTGATAAAGGTTTCAGAAATATTGCGTCTATTGTAATTTTTGCATTTTAAATTTCCTTGAAAATCTCTAAATATATATTTTAGTTTTGGTAAATATCATCATAAATAACAATTTATCCGTAGATGTATTTATACTATAGTTATATTTATCAGTAAACTGATGTATTTTCTTTCTCAGTTCAGGAAAATAATAAACTCTGTTGATATTTTGTAATAACTTTGTGATTTATATAGTAGTATTGTAGATAGTAATAAAATTTTATGAAAATCACTACATGATCTAATATAAAGTTACTCGTTCCTCTAACAATGACCTCGAGACTTCCGGGAAATTGACATTTTATCTCTATAAATATAAAGGGTTAATACGAAACACTTCGTATCTAAATCGGAGTCGGCCGAGGGGTGATTACTTCTGGTGAATGACTCCAAAACCTTTGCATATAAATAAATCGGGCCTGGTTTATAAATAAAATCTACATAATCCGTGCGAGATTAATTTGCTTCAAGCTGTGAAATACATTTTAATTACGCTAGATGTCTTAATTAGACGTTTTAATTGGAATCGAAACTCTAAAGTATCAATAACATAGCGCGTTTTTACTTATAAATAAGTCGTTAGTGCAGTTTTTTCTTGTAGCCAGTAGACAGATAAGTAAATGGCTTAGTCGGTGTGAGATTAAGATGATGACTCAGCCCAATGACATCAGAAGTTAATCAATGTCAACCAGAGAATTTTTGTTTCGAGTATAGACAAATTCTTACGTTGAAATCTAAACACAACTCGGTACATTACATAGCCTGTTTATGTATGAACGTTGTACATAACATTTTAAAGTTCGTTACTCTCACAGAGGGCCCTTAAACGACTACACTTACAAATAATACTTATAGAGCCGTAGCCTTATCAGCGGTGGCCCCCGGCTTCACCGGGTCATAATATCTTTAACAATAATAACTTTAAGTGTTACTTTGAGTTATGAACTCTATTTCTATAAAGTTTCATTAAAAACCGTTCAGTATTTTCGCGTGAAAGCCACAAACATCTATACGTACTCACGAAACTTCGCGCCTATAATCTTAGTAAGGATATAACCTCGGAGGAAATGAAAAGTGTAATAGCTTGGTGGAAGATTTTTCAAATTACTTTTCAAAAGAAGCCTTTTACATGAATCTATAATTTAAATTCCTAAAATCTTTCGTAGAATCTAAAATAGTATGGACTCAAATTTTGAATTCACGCTACATTATCTCTAACAAATGCAATTTCCATAGAAATGCAACAGAGATTTACTGATTTTACATTTTGAAAGTTACAATTTAATTTGCTTTTAGCCAAAATCCCATCTGCCTAGTCTCTCATTAGTCTAGTACTTATACGGATTAGTTAAACCTTGATTATCAAAACGTTAATAATTTTTGTGTAAAAGTGCCAAATGAACCTTTAAGTAGTTTTAAACTGATTGAAAGCTATTTTAAATGTTAAAAATATATTTTTAAGATATAAAAAGGATTCTATTGAAAAAACATATTTATCACATACGTAGGCACTATTCTTATTGATATCCTCTTGACCTTCTCAAGGAAACAAATTTCACGTACCGTTCATAAAATCCGGGTCTAACAATGTAAAATATAAGTTTATAAGGTCCTTATATAGGACAGTGTAAGCCCCCACAATTTGTGGCATTGTAGGTTGACAAAAAGGCGCCGTTTCGTCCGGAGATCTCCATTAGCCGACCCAGGGTAAGACGTGTTTCTACGGATTACCATATAAAATGTAAAGTGATTTCCTCGCCTTTTGCTTGTACCTAAAATATATTATCGGTAGAATTGTTCGTGCGTGGATATAATGCCAATTTAATGTATGTACTGTTTAAGAAAGCGCTCTTATATATTTGTTAACTCAATTATTTTTTAACTTCTCCACAAATTTGGTTATCGTAGATTTTCGATATATAAATTGATGTTACAAAAATTATTATTTTTTGCAAGAAACGTATATTGCTAGACAATTTTAATGAGTACATATTTAGCTCAATATATGAAATATAATTCGTGAATTGGTTATAAAAATATGTCTGCCTTAAACCACTGGGAATAGAATACCAACGTCAAAGGTTCGAATAGCAGACCGATGAAAACTGTGTACATAAAATGTTTTACACTATATTAAAATTTGTCAATTTCGCTTTGTAACATTAAAAATGCCTATAAGGAAAGTTACATCCTATGCAAATGTATAAAATGGCTTTGCGTTTGTGCCTCGATTTTTTTTAATTTGGTAGAAACCGTCACGGGGTTACAGATAATTTTCCATTCCACTTACCACTGTAATTGCGTCGTTCGTTTCATTAATCGTACCCAGATGTAAGTGATATTCTTTCTTTTTTTGCGCCATTTCTCTTTCAATGCGAATGATACATCAGGACACTCACGCACTGTTAAATTAAAATAAGTACTCGTAAAGCAACTCTTTAATTAATTACTTTTCCAAAATATAGTCTGTATTTTTTATGTTAATAGCTTTAACGAGATAGGGGCGTGACTCTTGATGAGTAATCTGCTACAGTCCATTAATAAATAGCTATTAATCATCTATTGAAATATTGTATATCTTCTTCAGACATTCATAGGCAAACAATTCTTAATATAAAAACTATCTAAATAAAATTTTAGTATAATATTTAAAAAAAAAACAAAGTTATAGGGGCTAATCTAAAGAGTCCAACAAATTCGACATTAAAGCAAGAGATTTGAGTTTTTTTCCAAAATGCAAAATAGAGAACACCTAGTAAATCCGATTATTTCGAGAGTATTTGAAATTACGATTTATACAAGCATTTAAATTTAAAACTTTCCAACACTCGAATAATATTGGGATTAAACTTTTGGCAAACCAAAGATCATTACCCCTTAAATTGTGAGAGAATATTAAATATTTTGCTCGACTTATTCTTTCCGAAGTTAATGTAATGAATAGGGTTGCCATGCTTGACATTTATTATTTCCCTATGCGAAAATGCCTTTGGCTATGTATGTCTTTGGCTTCTGCTTTTGTCATGAAGCAACGGAGCTACTATATATAGTTTTGAGGCTGGTAGACTTATTGTTAAAATTTAATTATTAAAAATACTCCGTTTATCAAACACACACTTCTTCTTTTATTTGATTGTGCTTTATACGGATGTCAGTTAAACAATTTGGGTAAAACTCATATTATAACCATTGATGTCTAAAATAAGTGGCTCAAATGCTGAAAGTAACGCCTAAGAGGATAATTATATCATTATGCTTTATATGCAATACGTAAGTTAATGTTATGGGGACGCTAACACATTGAGATAATCTCTTTAGCAGTTACATAGTTGTAGTAATAAGTTCCTATTAATGCACAAAGTATGATTCATGCTATTAAACAAAAACACTAAACTTGAAACTTTTAATAAAACATCATGATTTATTTGAAATTTTCACAAAATTATATTTGTTTCAATTCATAGTTATCTTAATTCAGATTTATAATAATTAATCAATGTAAAATTTTGATTGAAACTTCATTTCTTAGTACAGTTATAAAACAATATAAGAACGAGAGAGTTTAATAAAAACACAAAAATATTGTTTTCATCTTCACTATCGAGATATTAATACATTTTTTAAAAGATTTTTTATAAGGAGTGGGTGCTAATTACGCTGTGCTATTCTGTTAGCTAAACGATTTTCAAGGAATGCAGCCTATTTGGCTCGTGATCGTTTGTAAATAAAAAAAAAGATACACTTTTATCGCCAACCCTCCGTTTACAACGGGTCCCGATCTAAGATGAGCGGTTTCTGACCAACTTTAAATGGATTATTGGAGACGTTGAGAATCGCTTGAGGCCTTCCTTTTGATGTGATTATTGTTAATAGAATTTGCCTGTTTAATTAATCATGAAAATGTTGTCACCTCGGCACGTTTACCTCATGTACATAGAAGATATACTTAAGACGTCTACTTGAAAAAATCTTGTTTATAAGATATTAAAGAATCTGACAAGAGTTTAACACTAGCATTTACTGATTATTTCGGGTAAAAAATGTTTAGACCTAGTTATAATCTCTTATGTTATCGTAATGCAAAGTATTTTCTATGTGTTGCATGTATTTACTAAACAAAGTATATATATTTGAGTGTATCACCCAAGGGTGTCATAAGATAGAGGCACTTACTGTAAATTAAAGGACAACATGAACTCTAAACTTAAGGGAGAATACGAAACAAATGTAGAGACACGGGAAACTATTGTATCCTGTCTAGTTTCTGACACACCACTAGATGTGTAGTGGACCCAATACCAATTAATTTAACTATTTCAATCATCTACAGATATCTTGATGCTTAAAGAATTAGTAATATAGTTTTTCTGCGAAGGTTAAAGGAAAATAAGTTGACAGAGTGAAACAGATTTTATCTCGAATTATTTTGAAGCTAGTGTTAAAATTGAAAAGACGAAAAGTTTTAGAGGTTACGCGAAAGGTTGAAGATTTAGGGTAGAAACCTAATTCACGCTTGTATATTCGATCTAAAAGATCAGTTTTCCGATCGTACGTCAATGGATGATAGCTTGTAATGCATTTATTATGCCGAGAAATACATTAAAGGTTTTCAGTAAATAGGGAACAAAGATTGTGAAACTGACAACAATCAGTTCGGATAACGAGCACAAAGACAATAAAGCGCTACGAAAACAATGAACAGTGCTATACGAGCTAACAATATTAGAGAATAGTGTTGCAAAACAGAAGGAATACAATACATATAGAAGATTAACCTGAGCCTAAACATTTACCTAGATCAACTGAATAAATGGACGTTATCGGGAAAAAATAAATAGGTTTATGATGTTATTTTGTCTAGCACCTTTTTTCATTCGTCTTTTATGAAACTACTTTCTGTGCCATCAGATTCAAAGATTTACATCTTAATCGTAAGAATTACAAACAATTTCATGGCGTAAACCAAAAAGTTGGGATAATACTATTTATTATTTATTTGCGTGTCTGATAATAAAAATAGAGTTTTACTTATTTATTGATTGATTCGTAAGATAAAGTGAATTTCAGATTAATTAAATTATGACAGCGAGTGTTACTTCATGCGTGTCACAATAAATTAAAAAAATGTCAAGTCGAAAATTAATATAGTTAATTTATGAGGGTTATTGAGTGTTGTTTTATTTTACAAGTTTCGAGTTTTATAATATTTTGTCTATATGCAAAGATACAAATTTTGTGTGGAGAAAACATGACGATAAACCACGGTTTGCATATGTAAGTCAAGAGGCTCTCGCTGAAGTTTCAAGTTGACGTTATACAATCTAAATATGTTTTTTTACATAATATCACATATAAATGGATTTCTGGAGACCATACTCAAATAATTCAAAAAATTTCGTAGAGGAATTTAATTTTGTAATTAAAGTATTTTATCGCCTATGGCGACAAGCCTCACACTGCACTCGTATTTGCAGGTTCGAAGGGTTACCACGATCTAACGTAAATTAATTTGAATGTACGCAAAGTAAAATTTAGGCAGCTACTAAAAGAGCGCTTCGCTGTAATTTCGTTTGCGCCTGTTTCTAACACAATCAACTTTGAAGGAACGGTATGTAAACACAGTATATTTATCTGTTACAGTTGTGAATTAATTCGAAAACTCATGGAAAAGCATATATTTTTGAGGTAAAGTTTCATTTAGGTATACAATCATTATGGGTATAAAAATATATGTCCTCTAATGAAAAAATAGCATATTTTACCGTTTATTATTTTTTGAAAATCTAACCCACCGTAAAAACGGTTTTACTGGCAATTCTATGGACTGTAAACGACTGCGTTCTGAGTGATACAATCAAAACAATCTCATTATTTCATTTCGTCCCGGTTTTTTTTCTATTTGACACGGTAATTTTATAGACTTGAAGCTTTTATATAGGGGTACAGGTTACAAAAATGTTTCATTTTAAGAAATTATTGCATTTAGATTTAAATATTGAACAATATTTTATGAATCCTTCATTGATGTTATTGGAGCTTAGTTATAAATTTAATAATTTTAAATTACGACCTCTGTACAAGGTAGTATTTTATTCTTTAATAGTTAAAAAATCTTTTTATACAAAACATTATTCGTGTAGCTGCTGTAAGTTTTTCGCGTCAGATTGTCTCTGAAATGGTTTTAACGATTTCAAAATCAAATTATATTGATATAAAAATGTCATATTCGCTTCAAGGCAACATAGTCTACGAAAAGACATTTAGATTTGATATTTTGGCAGTATATGAAAATTTTTATTGCGGAGATTAAATAAGGATAATGTTTAATGTTCACTTACATCGTGCAAGTTTGGTACGTAACATTGTTTGCTATTATTTAGTCATACGTCTACGTGCGCCTTAATGACAAAACAATGATAAATTGCACGCTGCACGAGTTCCAACTACATTTTGGTCATAAGTAGGACACACAACTTCTACAACAGCTTGAAGTTATGTCTTATGAAACATCTTGACATCGCAATTTCTAAGAACAACGATTCCAATCTCAAAATAACCATCTTGTTAATGTATTTAAACCATATCACCGTTAGATCAGTTCTTAGTATGTAATATAGTAACATTCTATATACTAGATGTCTGCTTTTTAAGTATGATTCTTCATATTCAATATTTATAATTTTTGGTACTGTATATTGAATTTATTACTGCTAAATAAAAAGTATAAAATGGCAGCTTATTATTAATTATTTAAAACAAGTATCGATAAATATATAATAAAAATGATCAAGGTTGTGGCGTAGCTTTTTGTATTGTCAGGGCCGAAAATGAAGACTAAATATAAAATCGAATATTAGTAGGTACATTGTACCATAAACCCGTAATGTATTTTTTATACCACGTCCTGTAACTTACAGTAAAATAAACAATTTAATATAATAGACGGAAGTTATTTACAAACAGTGATTTCTCTATAAGGTTAAAACCTGTACAGTTTTCTGTTAAGTATGAGATATTATAAGTTACTCTATGTACTACTAAATGCTTAATATATTTTTTAATAAATAGCCATCCTTAATGCCGTGGCTTGAAAAATTATCTGTAATAATCCTTAATGGACTGAGCCCGACGCTTGTTTATCGCTTCCAACTTTGAATGAATACAATTGTGAAACCAATTTGAATTAATTTATTCGTGAACGTTCTAAAATATTCCTCAATAGACTTTCTACTGCTCTGTCTCAGGTATTGTGATGATGAACTGAATTCAATATTAGGATCGTTTATATAAAAAAATAAATTTATTATATAATAAGCTGGTTGATCTCGTTAAAACCGTTCCAAATATTGTTATTAGAATTTATATTGTAAAGTTTAAAGTCTTATAGGTTAGTGAGTTCAGATAGAAAAAAAATCGGGTATTCTTGAATATCTGAGATATATTATGTAGTTGGTATTATTAAAAAAAAAAAAATCAGCGATCATTTTTGTAAAGAAATAGTTTTAGACGGCCATGGTATAGAGTGGTGTTATGAAACGGAAACAAAACATGTCTACCCAATATCTCAACATTTCGTTTTATCACATCATGCAGAAGACAAGATGTATTATGATATTTAGTGGCATTGGATGTATGTAGAACACAGTATAATAAAGAACTTACTATATAGAGCCTATAAAACTGTTTGTCGAGCGTTATCGCGGGCCGCAGGGTGTACATACGAGCCTTCATTTGAATTTCACTTAATAATTGTGTTACATGAACGTTGAAGTCTACCTTTATACGGCGACTTGACTCGCAGTACGAGTTTTAACATTAAATTGTGTTCGTCTATGTTAAACATAAACAGAATAGGAGTACTTTAGAATTAAAAAAATCTTTTTACTCGTAATATCTGACATAATTATCAGATCAGGACAAAATAGGGAACTAATAACTATAGTATTATTACTTATACTAAATTTTATATTTAATAAGAAATATAATGTTAAAAAATACAATTACTTTCGAAATGTGAAATTACGATAAAATTGACTTGCAAGTTTGGATTTCATTGTGAATTAGTGTGTTTGTTATAAATATAGCTAATGAATGAAAGCATTAAAAATAGTATTGTATACCAGAATTCCCTTTCATAAGAAGTTTTCCCTGCGGCGTACAAAATATAAACACAATCATTGCTACTAAAGTTTGAAATTAAGTTCATCTTAAACTTTGCCAGGCATTTGTGAAATTGTAATAATGAAAAGTTTTTATTGACTGAAACTTTGTAATCTGCATAAAAATTACAATGATCATTGAAACGCGGGTTGGGTTTAACGATTCTATTCCGAATTTCAATTAACTAGGTCACGGGGACAGTACTATTGCTAATGGTGTTTTCATGGTTTAATCAATCAATCTTATTGGAATGGGACGCAATTTCTAAGCCCAGAAAACCTTTCTTGACATTACAATATTTGACATAAAATCGTAAGTATCGCAGTAGAACATAAAGAAAAATTTATAGCTTCGAAGTTTTCTCAAAATATTTATTTATATATTATAGGGGTGGGGGGGGCAAACGAGCATACCTGAATCTGAATACCGTCGCCTATGGATATCGGTAAGACGGGCTCTTGGAAGACGCGTTGCCAGTGCTTTAGGAAGGATTACGCTAGTTTTTGAATGTCATCATGTCGTAATAAAAGATAAACAGTATTAAAAATTCATTAGACGTCGATGTAAATTGAGTAAATTATACTTTATACTTGACCTTTTTAAAGTTTATTAAGATACAAATTGAGAATCAGTAGAGATACTCGTATATACGTATAAATATTGTGTAAAAAGTATTACAGTCTTGACCTAGTCATCGTGTGTTTCGTGTAAAATTATGAATATTTCCTTATTAAAATGCAAATATGAGATTTTCCTGCAAGAGTTTTGCATAATGTAGATATAAACAAGGGTAAAACACGTCATATATTTTTATCACCACATGTATTTAAGACTAGTTACTGACCGCGGCTTCTTGTGTTCATTATTATATTTAAAGTGACTTGTCGTAGCACTCTTAGCGCAATAGAGAATCTGTGTCGATTGTACTTATCATTCATTATTGGAACATATTATGTTAATTAAAAATAATGTCAGTTCGTGTACGTATAGCTCAAGAGGCTAATTACAAACTCAACTGTAAGCAAGAAATAAACATTGAATTAATTACAGCCGTTCACGCTTCCGACTGTGTTTGTCCATTTTTTTTATTGACCTATAGTTAAAGTTGAAACTAAATATACCTACAGTTAATTATTTTGCACCTTATTATAATAATTTAAAAATGTTATAAATATCTTTCAAGTCAATTGCAATTAAATTTTATTTTGTTGATGTTAAAATAAACAGTTTCCACCAAATCACATCACGTTCGCTATAAACGGATTAAGATCGTCCCGAAAAATTTCCCGTTAAATGATTTAGTAAGGTCGTCTACATAGAATAATAAAGATAATATGATTTACGGCACTTCAGACTCGAATTGGCCATGCGATAAATCGTGTAAGTCCTTATAATTGACGGATATCCAACGTTCGTGGTGACTCTACTGTAGCCAATGTACTAGAGATTTTTAAGGTTCACCTGATACGCGGAAAAATATTTTTTATTACATAATTATTATAACAGCTTATAAATATTATCAGTATTTAATTAAATATTTTTTTTATGTATTTGAAATTTAGTTTTAAACAAGGGTCATCGTGACATGAAATAACATGATAGAAGTTATGGTTAAAACAGCTCAGTATTTATTTACAAAAACAATTAATAAAAAGTTGAAAAAATATTAAGCATTATTTCTGTATTGATTGAATTCATGTAGTTTGAAAACAACAAAACACTAATCTTTCTACCCTCAATAATGGCGATGAATCAATAGGAATCATCGAAAGTAGCGTATACGACTAACTTTATATTCATAGGAATAGTTTTAACGTCAAAGTGATTTCCTTCTGTTGGTGATATCTTATCGTGCAACCCTGTGCCATGTGAGCGGTAGCCACCATTTCAAGCGGCTATAGATACTTCACGCGGATTTACAGCGATCCGTAGCGTCTGTACCCTAGATACCAGGGATTTGGGCGAAGTGATTGAGTTCAGAGTCTATTCATTGGAAACTAAGCGACGTTGTTCGATTACCACCTGCGTTCTTACGTGGTTCAATCGACTATCTCTATCAAATCTCGTTCAAATGTTTGTATATTTAAACCGGATTTCCTTTTATCCGTTGCATGCGTTTCAATAAAAAAAAACTTTGAACGAATTTACGCTTGGTTTTTTAAAAATCGAAGCACGTGTAGAGTGTTTTACAAAAAGCACTTGCTCGTGAATATATTTATTAAAAATCCTAGACACGTTTATAGAATACTTTTAGTATGTAAAAAATACAATTTTATATTTGAAGACTGAACATTTAATGATATCATGTAGTTGAGTTATTACTACGATTAGGTGTGTCGCATATTCTTCTGTCGATGTCACGAGACCAGAATTATTTTGTATTGAGATTTAAGTAGTATATACCTATAGTATAATAAAGTTAAGTATTTCTAATATTACGTACCATTTAATATGTGCGCCGTACATGTATCAGAGCCAAAGTTTATTCAATAAAGTCGAGTGTTGGTGCATTTTATTTCACGTTGTATGCTTTGTAAACTGTGCGCTAAAATAGTAGTTTGAAATTGAATTTTTGTCATGCAAATGGGATATTGTGTGCGTTTCAGTGATATTATCTCGAGACCTTTGTTATTACAAAGGTAATACAGTGGCTGAACCATAATAAATCTACAATTGTATCAGTTCACCTTAGTTTTAATAAGCCTATGAGATATACGAGTCTTCATGAACTTTATTGGATTATGTAGGATCTATACATGAATCAAATTAAAAACATAAACTATTTATAAGTTTGCAATTTAATCTTTAACTTTATTGTTATAAAATTACAGGATACTATGTAAACCTCTTAAAAGTATTTTAAACAGTAATATACATAAGAGCTAAAACGTGAGTTCATAAATAAGAATTTAGAAAAACGAGACTCACGGGATGGAGTTTCCTCGATTACGTTACCTAGATATTATTTTCAAAAAGTTAATATTTTTTGAACTTGATATTTTTTAGGCTTTAGATATCTAATAAATAGTTTAAAGAGATGCTTTAAAGATAACAATACATGTTAGGCTAACTTAGTGTTTCCTTTTTACATTTGTAAAAAGGACGAAGACATTAAATGATAAAGTAAAGTTTATTATATTTAACGTAAGTATCTCTACAATAGTCATTTACTTTTTTCATATTTCTCAAACCTTAGACTCCAACTATATTTTTTTGAGAATTTACGTTCACGGCTTAAAACTGGGAAAAATTACGTTTAAATTACTCACCTTCTAAAGTCTCTACTCCAACAAGCATATATGACAGGATTCATTGAAGAGTTAACCCATCCCAGCCAAGTCACTACCACATTAACTATTTCTTCATGGGCTATACAGGATGAACAAATACCCGACAGTAAGTTCACTACAAAAAAAGGTAACCAACACACTATAAATACTCCCATTACAATACCTAAAGTCTTAGCCGCTTTCTTCTCTTTCGCAAACTTTGCAAGCTTACGGGAGAGTGAAAAGTTTTTCGGCAAATGTTTATTGTGAGTGACATTCGTCAGCCGTGTTGATGAACGCGACAAACCATTGTTTTGTAATGCGGTTAGTGGCTCCTGATCGGGTTCCTCGGGAGTACATACACCATGACACACTTCACTTCTCTGTCTCATCGTCCCACCTCTATGAATACGCAGAGTCAATTCCAACTCCCCACTTGGACGCATCACTTGTTTCGTCCCGATCTTTAAAGAACGCGTCTGTATCGTCGCTGCACGATAAATACGGTAATACGTGAACACCATCACAAAGAGAGGTAAATAAAACGATATTGTCGATGAAAATATTATGTACTCTAAGTTTTCCGTAAAAGGGCATTTATAGTCCGGAACTTCTTCTAAACGGACGGCCCGCCACCACGCGATTGCAGGAAAGGATATTGCTCCGGAACAAACCCAAACAGCAGCTATAAGGAATGCCGCTTTCCGTCCGCTCATTCGCATCGGATATGTTATTGGGTCCGTTATAGCCCAGTAGCGATCTAACGATATTACACATAAGTTCAGAATTGAGGCAGTACTAAATAGGACGTCTAAGGACCGCCATACGTCACACCAATCCATTCCAAAGAACCAGGTGTGCTCTAATACTTCATAGAGAGCAGAAAATGGCATCACTACAAGACCAACTAGGCAATCCGCTACAGCGAGTGACGTCACAAAGTAGTTTGTGGACGTGTGGAGATAGCGTTCTCTTATTACTGCCAATATCACCAGCATATTCCCAAAGACAGTTGTCAGCGAAAATAATAGGAGAAAAGTTACAAGTAACGCTCTATCTTGGAGAAGGTTTATGTATTCTTGCCACGGCTCTTTAGATTCATCACTGATGTTGTAAGCAGATCTATTTTCGTAAGACGCATTCAGTTCAAGGACAACGTTATAGGCGACGCCTACTGGCTCCAAAGTGTATTGGGGTCCCTTCTGCAAATTGTAGAGCTGGCTGTTTGCCACTAGTACGTCCGTATCGGTCGCATTCATATTTTCCCAATGGCTATTCGCTCGCTAGCGCCATGGTGAGTGTTTATGTTTTCCTTGTTTTACTCGAAGCCATTTGGAGATTACGTTTTTGGCATGCATTAAATTCTGTGGTATAATATTCAAGGACATATTGCTTTGGCATTACTTGATACGTTGTCGCCTTGGATCTGAAACAAGTACATGTTTTTATAAATACATTTTTCGTAAAATTTTAAAAAATTCGAATTAA
>JAOSYY010000012.1:9207054-9228909 GCA_025727935.1 Hebomoia glaucippe | reverse complement strand
GCTCAGCTCCTGCCGCTGTCGTTGAAGAGCCGTCACTAATTGCTGGACTCTTGTTACTTCTATAGAAAAAACATATCGTCAATAACTCGAGCAATTATATTACAATATAATGAATATTCTATACAGAGTGTTAGGGAAGCGCTCCCGAAAATGAAGACAGATGGAGCGAAACAATGCTAACAAAATGTTTTATAAATATGATTTTTTTTAGTCAGGATCGATTTTTTTCCGTACCATCATCAAAGGTGTCATGAGTACTACAATCTGTCTTCGTTTTCGGGATCGGTCCGTTTACACCCGTTATGTAATTGAACTGCTAGTTGGAGCATGTTTTATAAGCAAGTGGTATGTAAACTACAAATAGTAATCTTTAATTTGTATCCATTCTTAGTTAATACGATGCGCTTTTAACAAACTAAAGACGATGTAAATTCAAGAATAATGCGATATGAAAGTGAAGTGATATCGGATTATTCTTAAAATAACCAAATTCATTGGATGAGATATCCAGACATCCTTTGCTACGGTCCGAATATCATAGAATGTGAAATATAATGAATGAAATCAATATTGCGAATATTTATTGGGGAGACTTGTTCTTACCGTCTTCGAGCATTGCGGTAGGATGCGCGGGGTGAGCGGGGTGTGAAGGGTGCGGCTGGGGCGCAGAGGCGCGGCGAGCCCGCAGCGCGCGGCGCAACTGTTGCAATTCACGTTCAAGGCGGGCATTCTCAGCGACCGTCTGCTCCAGTTTCTATTTACAATTACATAACTATTATACGTTTAAGAAAATTAGGGAATTTCCAAGTTAAATTACATTTACTATACGACATGAGGCCGTGTGACATGGCAAGTACAATCGAGACGCATCAACCGTGTGTACATGACCGTTTTGTTTACTACGAATGAAATAAAATATTGTTAGAGCAGGTAAATGTAACACGCAGTATGTTTTTAATGTATTTATACACAATTGTATATAACATTCTATGGTTGTTATTACTTCATGATTCGCCTTACTAGCGAATTTCATTTAGTAAATTCATACAAGGTATAAGCACAGAACCTACAAAGACAAATACATAATAACAACGAGTTTTAGATGAAGGAAAATTACAATATCAATCTAATACAATAATGTTATGTTATTTCACAGTTCGTGAATACATAAAACATACCAAACTAACTATATGTACTAACAATATCAGGACGATGTGCTCAAACCAATAGATAATACCAAAAAATAATCTAAATAATAAAATAATAAGTGCATGGTATAGATGAAAACCTTATAAACCTTAGAATTGTGCGCCAACATCGCATGTACGCGTGCTAGTTCCGCCTCTAAACCTCCGCCGGGAAGTGGTACATCGTCCATGTTCACTGTATTCAGCTTATTACGAACTCCTGAAAAGATAAGCGTTATATTAATAACAACAATTTTACGATAACATGAGTATGCTATTTATATACCTTCGTCTGTTTAATACTCGATAAATCTTGACTTATATTATGAATTTTAAAAATAGTATGTCTGTTACGTTTACACGCCTGAGCCGCTGAATGAATTCTCATCAAATTTTCGATTCTGATAGAAGCGCGAAAAAGCGAAAGATGTCAAAGTGAACGAAACCGATGGTAAAAGATAGTATTATTATAATGAACGTCTCGTTGCTCGCCGAATTCGACCGCAAAAAGTTACTAAATAGTAACATTAATTAAACGACTGATGAATTTAACAAACCTGATAGCAGTGTTTCTATAGTATCTTTATCAGTTTTGAGTCCTTGCAATATAGAAGCTTCATCGGCTAACTCCTGTTCTAAGGCCCAAAGTTCAGCTACGCGTGCCCTTGCTGCTTCTGTTTCTAAAGGCTTGCCAGCCGCCGCACTTTCCAACCAACTAAAAAAAAACCTCAGTGTTAAGACAAGAAAGTCAAACAAGTTGTTTTGGATAATTCAGCAAAACAAAATAGTAGTTAATCGACAAATGTAGGATACGTATGCGAAATAGTACGAATTAAATAGAAAACCGCGCAAAGGTCCATAGTCAATTTATGTACATACAAAGGTATATACATAGTCAATTTTATATATATGTGGCAATTATTTCTAGATTAATATTGACTTCTAAGATTACTTATAATGTGAACAGAAAATGTGTCTGCATTGAAGGACATAAAATAAGAAATAAACGTTGTAATAATTATATTGTTTGGTTTTTTTTTTTGTAAATATATCGATAGAACTTTTCTAACCGTTGCTGTTCCAATGCATGCTCAGCCAGAACTTTTTGTCTGAGTCTCTGATTGCGTTCTAGACGCTCAATAGTCGATCCGGGCTTATTATACAACGAGCCCAATTTCACCATATTATCCACTAACTGCACCAATGGTTTGCTTTTCGCGTATTGTTGTTCCAATTCCATTAACTGCATCTTTAATTGTTCTAGACGCCTCAAGCTTTCTTCTCGTTCTAGAGCTTTTAAAGAACTCAGACATTCCTACAAAAAAAAAATGTTGTTATATTATTATGGTTGAAAACTACAGTAACATTGAAAGCAGTAAATGACAACTAAAAACAATAACAACGAAAAGCAAAAAATAAGCACCTCTATACTATTAATTTGAATGTAGCATTGTTCTATCGATCGATGCGTGGCAGCATGCCGTCGTCGCAATTGTATAAGAAGAAGCACTAATTCTTCGTGACTTCTCCCTAGAAGTTCTCCGGCTGTTGGAATATCAACCAACTCTCTCGACTGCACCTTTTGCTGATAAACGTAACAAATACTAACGCAAACAATAAACAAAAACAACTTAAAAGCATAACATAACATAACACTAAATAATTCTACAGAATTCCAAAAAATCTGGTCATACCATTTCGTCTGTTTCAGTATTCCTTCTTACTCTTGGACTGACAGCGCTAACAGGTTGTTGGGATATTCTCGAAGGAGATCTGAGTGTAGCCCACGAATCTTCAGTTCCGGAAATGCTTAACTGTAAATTATTGTATAGCAATTACCGTCGTTAACCAGAAAAAGAGAAAAAGAGAGAGAGAGACGGTATAATTATGTTTTGTCTGTCATAACTCACATTTTGTTGTGATGCTGTCAACTGTTGGGAGCCGTATTGCTCATTAGATTTGTCTTCAACCCATCTAACCCTCGGACTAACTGCTCGAACTGGTATATTGCCATCTCTATTATTCCGTCCAATAGATGTATTACTTCCGAGAAATGCTTTGTTTGACAGTGTTTGCTGATTTATTTGGTTATTATTGGTATTAGATTCTATATTAGTACCTGACATTGTCATTGAAGCTGTAAAATTTAAATGCAGTATGATCATATGGCAATTCATTTAATTACTGTTAATACATACAAATTAGTGCAAACATGATAAAGTGTGGAGGTAACAGAATATAACTGTATTTACACATCCAGCGCTATTTACAATGTTAAAAACATAAACATGCTTTTACTTTTCCTATGTACACCTTATCTTGTTTAATAAAATTTACAGATGATTGCACACATAAAAATGCCAAATAATTTCACAGAAGTGACTTTGCTTTGCCTATAAACGAATGGAAATGAAACTTACATAGTGTACTAAACTGACCACAGAATCTTAGTGGCTACCTTCGTTGATTTCATTTTCAACTCTGTTGTCCGAACCACATGCAGCTTCATTTACGTTTAAACCCACGACCGCACCCCTCACGCGCTTTGTACCATCTTTCATTAATCCACTTGACATTAAGTCCCACTGTCTCAGAGTTTCTCTATCTATTTCAAATTGTTTTCTATTTCTTTGAAGGTGCCTGTCACTATTTACAGTATAATCATTAGAATTCGTTAAATTGTCTTCTGCATCAATAGACAATTGTTCATACACACCTTCGTCTACCTGTTCTTTATTTATACCTATATTAGCATCATTTGCAAGACTAACATATACATCATTTTCATCTGGAATATCATGAAGTGATGGATTATCGACGTTCCTAAAAACTTGTGCTTGTACATCACAATTCACGTAGGTCCTACTAACTTTATTATTCGGTGTACTTTTCTTAACACGTTTTATGCTATTTAAATCTGGAGTGTTATTAAAATTAAAAGAGTCAGGCATAGCATCTAAGTCATCCATAGAACGTGCGTGCCTATGTGAAACTCTCCGTAGATTATCTCTCCATAAATGATCTTCATCCCAATGCTTTTCCCCTACACAGACATTCTCATAAGTAGATGCTTCAGTTTCAGCGTCATAATATACAGTATTAGATGAATTTTCACTGCAATGTGATGACATGCTACCTGTAGAAACCCTTGCCTTTAAAAAATTTCGATGTTGAATATCTGCATGATCTAATACCTGTCTTTGCTCTGGATGAATATTTGTAGTAGAAGCATTCCTCTTACAACCTAGACTAGCTATTAAATTAATAGACTCTGGTATTTTTGAAGGTTTGTTGCCGGTTGATTCGTATATATTTTTTATATCTATTTCTGTGTCTTTTTCGGTTGCGCTAAGAAATTCAACAGACACACTTCTAGCAGCAGCCAGTTCAAAAGAATTATCAGGTATAAATGCATTATTATTACCGTGAATGGGGTTGTGTATATGTGAAATTTCATTCTTTTTATGCAAAAGACCCCGTCGTCTTTGATTATTTAATTTACGATGTACATTCGTGTTTTTCAGATAATGTGATGTTGGTAAAACATTGATGTGTTCTTGAGACGAAAGATCAGAATAATAATATGGAGCACTATGCTCAGTGGAACTTTCTCTACTATGAAACCCAGTAGTTGAAGATGAATTATTGTATTTTTCTTTTATATTGATTTTCTCGCTTTCAAATTCTTTTATTTTATCAGTGACAGTATTTCTGTTCAAGTTTTTTCTAAGCAATGTTTCTCCTTTATTTTTTGTATAAAATGATATAGGAGAATTTGAAACACCTAGTGAACTGCAAGAACTCTGTGAACCAATATATCCTGAAGCGTGATCAACAATACTTTTGTATTGTGCTGCAAGACGTTTAGGTTCTAACAAATTGTTTGTATTATTATTAGGAATTATATTAGTTTTGCTGTTTACCGGTGTGCTAGATGAACGACTATGTGAGCATTGACTATTCAGGTTTGGGTTATTTGAAAGAGAAGATATAGTTTTCTCAGTTTCATTAAAACTAATTATTGATTCATTTAGATCTTTATGCCCAAATAAACCCGTTTCATCAGGCAGAACACTTAGTGGTTCTATACCGTTAGTAACTTCTTTACCGAACAAGTAATTTTCAGATAAGGGTAGACTTTTACGAAACACGTTGGTGTCAAGGCAATCACGTGAAGTATTTAAATCTAACATGGATTCACCGTCGATTAAACTTGTTATTTCTGAAGATAGATTAGAAGGTGTAGCTTCAAATTTGCTACTAACATCTGAATCTAACGATAATCTAGACGAACCTCTTTCAACATTACAACTTCTGAATGAATCAGAGTCAAGACATTCCGATGAATTGTGTTTCAAATCAAACAAAGATCTGTTTAAAAGGTTCACGGTATCTTTATCTTCAAATATTTTATTTCTATCATTTGTTAAGCTAGCTCTATTATGCCTTACTTTTTCACCTCTTGTAAGTGTATCGTGAATTGAGGTACGGCTACCATATATCATCAAAGACGTCGCCTTTCTTTTCATTTTATTCATATTTTGTTTTTCGTTGGTTAACATTTTTAAAATTGAGTTATCTTGAGAAATATCAGATTTATCTAGCTTGTCTAAAATATATCTCGATAAAGCTTCATCAGAAAGTTCTTCGCAAGGTGGAGATGAATTTGGAATCGGAGGAGGTGGTAAAATATCGCTATCTGAACTATCTTGTCTAACTAATATAGTTGTTGCACCACTAAGATAATACGAAGCAGGTCTAAATGTATCCGATATACTCAATCTACTAAAAGGAGCATCTAAAGATAGATCTTTAGAACATTCGTCATCTGCATCAGAACTTTCTGCCTTTTCTTTACTCTTTTCTATTTTTGACACTCTCTTTAACGTTGGGTCTTTAGTGTCTGCAAAATTAGAAGCCGTGTCCGAGATATAACAATCTTTTGAATCTATATCTTCCGCATCTCGTGCCTTTGTTACAACATTGTTTAGTTCCATATAAACTGGTTCGACCATTTTACCGTTATTAACACAAACAATTTCGTATGTTTCCATATCATCTTGTTCACCTCCTAAATTCATTTCTACGTACGGATTATCTTCATACATAATTGGCATAGAATGATCAAAAACACTTAAATTTTCTAAAATCATTTTGTGGGCAGGCTCAATTGGCAACGCTTTCCTGGGGCTCATTGGTAAATAATGATCTTCAGTAAAAGAAATAGTAGGTGGAGTTTCTGATTTAATACTCTGATATTCTTTATCATCAGTCTTTAATTTATTTTCATCGGGATTACAGATATTTAATTGCTCTTCATCATCATCTGATTCAAGTAACACTTCATCTAGATCATTATCTGTGTATTCTACTTGAGCTTCAGATTCTGATTCACTTTCATGAGTTTCGTAGCCATTACAATTTTCTGCTGATATTTCCTCCTGCTTTACAGAAATTTCACTAAACGGGGGTATATGATCTTCATAAATGTTATCTTCATTTTCATTCTTATCAAAAATCTCTTTAGTTGCTTCTTCACACATAATATTCTCATAAGTATTCTCTGCACTTGTTACTTTATTGCAATCAGTTTCGCCTGTTGGTTTTGTTGATGTGGTACAAGGCACGTGATGGGATATTGGTTGTGATTTTGAGGGATTTCCAACACCCTCTACGTATGACCTTCCTGCCTGCATATCAGTTGAGTTTTGCAGATCAGTTCCAGGGGTTTCCTCTGAGGTGCAAAAGCGAAACCAAAGTTTTAATATTTTTAATGTTCAAATATACTAAATACTATTGTCTTTGTTATTGCTTGTATGTTAGTATTTTAAATTGAACCTTTTCCCAAAGATACCTTAGGTACAAATATAACTTTTATATATTATTCTACAATAATTATAGTTACTGACCCACCACCATTAAACCGCAATTGTTAGTGACACATCCCAGCAGGCAGGAAGGTACCGTTCCGCAAAGCGAAGTCATCAAAAGGCTAAGTGCGTTGTTTATTATTCAATACGTAAAATAAAAGAAATATTATTTATAAACATGTTACTTAAATGGCATTTTTATTTTAAAATTCAAAAATATAAACTAGACTAAATAAAACCCTCATCTACTTTTAATAGCCAAAGAATTGTATAACTGAAACAAAAATCTAACTTAGAAAATATTATGAACATGATTTTTATTCATGCGTACATTTAGAATCATCGAAAGGATGTTACATGCTTTAAAAAAAATATGATCTTCATGCTCCTTCTCTACATAACTTACATGTATTGCAATTATGACACTAACCTTCATCGTCGGATGAGTAGCTATTATAAGAATTATTCGTATATGTTTTTGGCTTGAATTGGTCGGATCTCAAGGATTGTCGACTTTGATTTAAAGATCTTGCCAAAGAAATTGTCGCCGGAGTACTTTTTCTAGTTAAAGGGGATTGCAACATTCTCTGCTTCCATTCTAACAATCTTTTCATGGATTCCTCTCGCTGAAAGAAGAAAAGATTAATGCAGTATTCCTTTATTAACTATAGCCCAAACTCGTTATCCTCACTTCAGGGCCTGTTTACATCATACAAATTGTTGTAAGTATAAGTTTAATATTTCTTATAAAGTTTCATATTAACCTTGTTAAATGTAGAAATCACATTTGTATTGAATTATGTACATGATGTATTCAAACTATTCCATTTGTTATATTGACAACACATTAATATCTTAACCATAGTTTTAAAAGCCCATTCGTCGTGTCGCTAGGAATAACTACTTACAATTATTGCATAAAAATAAGATGTTTTGTCATTACGGCTTATAGGACTATTACTTCAAACATATGCGCAAATATGACTCGTACTATTTAAGATTCCGTTGACGAATAAAATCGTTTCTAGTTACATACGCTAATGCCTTATAATTTTTTATATCCCTATTTTGTACTATTTACAAAAAGTTTAATTACTTACCTGTTGAATTTTCGTTTCACCATCCCGTTCTGTAGAAGGCAACCTCGCGCTTGCGGACCTAATAAAACCATCAACATTAGGGTCAAGTTTACTAGCTTCTTTAATATAACTTGCATTTGATCCGTCGCTCATAATACTACCACTTCTGTTCAAATAGTCTTTTTTATTTTCTAAATCTTTCTCTTTTAACATCCAATTGGAATTTAATCCTTCGAGATCGCTATATTTAGAAGTATAACTTATATTGTCACGATTATTTTTAATACCAAATTCAGTTTCATAATTGTTATTGGCAGAATGAGCATACGGTGAATGTAATTGTTTTTCAACTAAGCCACTAGCATACTTTGCCAAAGGGATTTGTATGTTCCGTGGTCCAACTGCCTGTTGCTGTAAATATTGCGCTGACTGTCTCATTTTCTCTGCATAACTTTCTTCAGAATAGTACGTGTCTGAACTAGTGTCATAGTAAGAATTAATGTCGAGACTTGATTTAGGTCTTTGAGGGTGTCTAGGAAGATCTGAAACATTCCGAGCTGCCATTGTCTTATTTATGGATTCATTTTTGGATTCATATTCAAGAAAATCTGCACTATGAGGTCGAGGCATGGGTGGCTGTATTCCACTTGCTTGCATTTTCTTTCTTCGCAATACTGATGGTCCACTAAACACCTTCTCTTGCGGCTGTAACATTAATGTATTAATTGGATGATGTCAAGAAATCATAGTTGAAAAATTTGATACAGAGGAGATCAACAGAGATTGGTAATACAAGTAAATAAAAAAAAGTCTTACTTGATTTTGTTTTTGCGCTTGTTTTTGACTTGATAAGCTAATATTATCTCGTTGTAGCGACAAATTAGGAGATTTGGCAGGATTTTCATTTGAATACGTTGAATACACATCTTCATAATCGCCTACTTTATTTTTGTAATTAGACATTGCTGTAGATCTTCCATAGGCATCGGGTGTTCGTCTCTCCATGATTCGTTCATTAAGTCCACTATTGGAGTGAACAGATTTTATAGTATTTAATTCACCATACACATCCCTAGCATAAGCATTAGTATCATAGGTTTTCGCATTAGTTCTTGTTTCAGGATAATTCTCATTAAATAGTTTGTTAGACTTTTGGTCAGAAGTTATTGGATTACTTTGCAATTCAGTTCCCTTCATCCTGGGTTCTTGACCAGAATAATTTTGTAGAAATGGATTATTTTGTGATTGTTGTATATAATTCTCATCAGGTTGTTGTTGGGCACGTCTGGCATCGAAAGGTGGAGACTGGGGAGTGTATTTATACATTGAAGGATCTTGACTCCTTTCCGCGTTGGATGTTGTAGGTATATTATGCTTATCATTCGGCCTTTTAGTCTGATACAGTGAATGTTGTACTGGAGGTGATTGCGGACTGCGTACGTATGTCTCTTGATTTCCTTTATTGCCATAGTTGGCTTGATCTTGGTATTGATTATGACTCGTGCTATGATTATACTGTGATTCAGGTTTTATTAGAAGATCATAATTGGGGTCATATCTGTGAGTTTAAAAATAGAATATTATAAGTTTTACTTATTGAAATTGAAACATTCTTAAAGAATTATTACTTACATATCTGAGCTAGGTGAATTATATCCGTCATTTGAACGTCGAGGTTTGGGTGGTGCATTTGCATAGGTAGGGCCAGGATTCTCGTCGTCATCCTGATGTACATTTTAAAATTAAAAAATATCTCATGATATAGTAAAGTATTTTGCAATAACTATGTTGAAGCAAGAAAAAACTTAGTCGACAGTTGTATTGCCATAGATCGACATTTACTGTTATGACCATAAACCGGTGACTGTCCTTGGATACGCTTTAGCGCATTTATTGAGGACTTGCATCGATTCACGTTATGCACACGATAATACGTACCTCTGTTTTTGCATTTGTCCGCTCATTTTGTTTTCGCTGTTGATCGCTGAAAATATAATTATTTCTTATATTATAAGTACTTACAAAACTTTTAAGACATTGGTTATGTTGAAAACCGCTAAAAAACAGGTTGTAAATAAATATGTAATTTAAAATTATTAAGTAATCATAAAATATACCTATAATTTTGCATTAGTGCAGCCATCGTAAGTGCCTTAACCCATTTCATCATAGCTTCTTGTTCCATCGCCGCTAATACGTACGTCCGCATATTTGCATGTTCTAATTTAAATGCAAACTTCCTCAATACTCTATCTTCACTTGTACAGGCAGATACCTTATAAGATGGCAAAAGAACTGATCCCAACAATTTTTCTTCATCTTGACCTAGAGAAATAGTAATAAAATTTTATGTGAATTGTACTATAGTAGTTTATTTAAATAGTTTAATAAGTTATAACTTACTTTTGTAATAGAATAAGCAATATTCCGACAATACGAACCACCTCTTCCTCCAAACTTTAAGACCATCAGATCCTTGTTTATACAACATTCCAGATATGGTTACGGGAGCAGATGGAATCCTTTGAGCTGTCGGCGAACGCAAAGCTTGGCCACTGCTACTCCGCCGACTTTCTGACGATGGTGATTTCACGCTCGGTGTGCTCGACTCGCTCGATTTCATTGGGGATATTGTACCAGTGCCACCAGAATTTCTTTGTAGTTGATTATTAAAATCTGTCGGCGGCGATCTATGTGATTTTGTTTTTTCTTCTTCGCGTTGACTTCGATACCTATCAGTATCTCTAAAACCAGCGTCTTGATTCATTTGCCATTGCGTTTCCTGGAATATTTTATTTTGCTTTTCCATCTCTTTGTATTCATTATTTTTAGCATACTTGTCCACAGCTTTGTGAATATCTCCTGTATACTCTTTGAAATCATTTCTACTACCATACCTATCTAAATCTCTATATGAACTGTCAGAATATATGCTGTTTTGTAAATTTGGTGGCGGCTGTACGCCATGTATTTGTTGCAGCAAAAGTTGTCTTTCAGCAAATTTTTGTTGTTGATGCATTTGTGCCTGATTTTGATAATGCATCTGTTGTTGCATTTTCAAGTGTTGAATTTCATTGTACTGTCTCCTTAGTAGTTCTGTGTTGCTCTGAGGTCCTATTCTATTTGAGTATGGTAGATAAGGTTTTGAACCATATTGGTTATTTACGATATTAGGCCTATGTGGAGGTTGATGATTTTGATATATTTGGTTACTATCTTTCGGTGGGTTACGTTTCAAATAATCTTGGTATACTTCTGCGTTGTATCCTTTAGGAATATTCTGCACTATATCGTGATTAACATTATGATCCATGTGGATAATTTGTTCAGTTCTTTCTTGTGTAGGTGACTGTTGCTGTTGATAGTTGTAGTTATCATTGGCGCCATAATGTCTCGCATATTCGTGATTATGACTAGTGCCATATATTTCATGTCTATTTTCGAGTAGGGGTGATCTCGCGGTCATATTTGCATGGTATTGATTTTGAATAAGTTGCTGCTGATGTATGATACCATTTGGTTGATTTTGTATAGGCTGATTAGATGTTATGTGATTGGATAATTGCTGCTGTGTGTAAATTTGGTCGGGATGTACATGGTGCGCCATAATGTGCTGTTGAGTAAGCGGCTGCTGGGTCGCAGGTAAATTTTTCTTGTTATCCATTTGAAACTGTGCCTGCTGTACCGGTGGATCAATCCTGAAACAAGGGAAACAATTGTATTACTAAATATCATTTATAAATGTACTCTCTTTATCTGAAACGACTGTACGTGACTATATATAGTCGGTAACGATAACAATAAAATATATTTTTACAAGATTGTGGCTTAAAAATGACTGCTATAATTAAAAGTATATGTTGTAGCTATTTTCCTATTTTCATAGATATCTTGATCATTCGAAGGAAAAAAATGTGTAAACACTTTGTTATTCTCTAAAACATTTCCATTAAAATGTAAACATGATGAAATAATTGGAGAAAGTGGGCGTTTATTCTCTCCCACGTTTATCTAAGATGTTAATATTGATCACCCATACGATCATTATTTTCTTAATGACCGGAAGCCTAACCAGCAAAGTCTGTCACCAACAAGTCAGTTCGTTACTTAATTGTTTTGTGCTATTTCCTCACCGATAATGACTTATACGGAAGCGTGTTAACGACCTTCGTGTTTAGTGCATAAGTAATTCTTAATGTTGGTTAAAATTAAAATGCTCTTAATATTATTAACTAGAAAACTGACTAATTCCTTACGTCATGAGTATATAGAAAGGCTTCCTTCTATATTAATAGACTTATATTCTTACACGGGAATAGCAACTTATCACATAATTTGTTTAGTCTGGCTCGTAAATATTAAAATGTATAAATGCACTGCGGGGCATTCGTACGTATATTGGACCTAGTTGGACAACTGCCAGACCAAGCTCTCACACATTTAGACCGCGACACCATACCCGATTGATTCCAATGTCAATCGTGGGATTAACCTATATTCGCAAACTTAACCTTTGTGTTCTTTATAATTTAACAATTTTTATGTATTTATAAAAATAACACTCTATTTCCCTTGATTCCACCAAAAGTTTACAAGAACTTTACCTATTTCCTCATCTTCTTTTAGAGTTTAAATTACTTTGTAGAAGGTTGTTACGGACGAAAATTAAGAAAATTTCAAATATTTCAGAAATCTTAACCAACATTAAATTTCGCGCTTGTCGCTTATTTATTTTTCTACACATAACTTCCTTGAACATGAGAAATTCTACAGAGGCAATTTATATACAATAAACATAAAATATTATATTGATTTACTCCATCCGTACTGTATCAAACGCTCAAATTTTAGGTAAAATGATGATGAAATAAGCTGTCTAAGTTACCTGCTTCTTCTAACATTAGCTATTTACGTTCGGATACTGGCCAAAACAAATATAAAGCCAAAAATAACGTAATTTGAAATGTCAAGTGAACTTTCATATCTATTTAGAATTACTGCTATTGTGACATTACACACGAAGCTTATTTTTATGTATAGATTAAAATTACTCAGAATAAAGTGATAAATCTTGAATTCTACGTGTATAATTTTATTAAATAATCTAGGAACGCTGAACACCTAAAAAATAAATATTAAAGCCACATCCGCAAGCGGCCAGAAGACGGATATTCGTCAAAGAAACGCTTTAAAGCTCTTCACCAATAATTGCTTTACTAATTTCCTTTTGCTTTGACTACTCGACGTGATAATAGATTTAATGTTATATTAACGATGATTACCATAATATTATGCTACAAAAGAGGTTTTTGTTGAAATTTTGCACTAGCCTAAGCTTCTAAACTATTCATCATTATAATATTAAAAAACATATTAACTTAGTCCCGATAAATTGTTAAAAAATATATATTTAATTGCTTTAGTAGTTGGTGCTTCATTTTTCTTTAGAAAACACTTTATTGATGTTCATCTTACTAATTTTTTTTCTTAGTTCAGTGACTTGCAGTTTCACCCGCATTCGTTATATATGTTACCTAATGTTGTACATTAGGTATATAGCAGAAAAAGGCGCATCGTAATCGTTTCAGGCGTTTCAGACAAATATTTTATAATCTACGTTTCTATTCTATAATTTATAATATTTTTGTTCCTCTCGTATTTACTTTTGAATATGTACGGAAACCTGCTGTTGCTGTTTTCATTGTGCCAATAGACACATTAAATTATGTATTGGTATTTTTGGATTTCGAAAAGTATCAGTGTAACTATGCTGTTACTTAATACAGTGGTTTGAATGCCAGTACACTCTTCGATTGCACTCATCTCGGTGTGTAGCATTGTATCGTAACCTTCGCATTTGAAGACTGTCTAGTGCTATTTACAGACTCTGATTGTTCTGTAACGAACAGACACAATCAGCACTTTAGATCAAATTGATGATGTAAAATTAAATTTAAAAAACTTTTAACATCATGTCCAAATCACGCTTTTAGACAGATAGCAGAGTATGTGTAACATAATTTTTAAAAATATAACCACAAATATGGAGTATGTATTTGAGAACAAATAAGTAGAAACTTATAACATAAATACCATTTATATATCACAATTACCTCTAAATATATAAAATTCGCGCGGATTAATCCAGTTAACCTAGGGCCTAATAAAAGTTTATTCGTTTCAAAATAACGAAATTTACCATATCTCTTTGTAATATTAACTATAAAAGCGCAAAGCAATAACTTTTACATAATAATTACGGCTACTACCGGTAAAGTACTATAAGCTCCCAAACGACACTTTTAAACTTTTCGCTTTTAAGTATACACGAAAAAAACATAAAGCCTTATATTGGTTGGTAAACAAATTATCAGCGTAACAATACAATGGGTTTAATACCTACTAGATTGCAAACATCTTATGCCGCGGGAACAAGTGCTCAAACGTTATATACAAGTCTATTGTTAATACATAGTAATATATTTATATTTTATTGTTATTTCTTCAAAGGTACAATGAAGGTTTGTGTATAATAATTTATGACAAAGTTTATAAACGATTTTTTATATTATTTACAAATGAAGACTTCATAAATCAGATGTAAATTTTACATTTAATTCCTTGTCTATCTGTCTGGGGCATCGCAGCTGTACGATTAGGCTGACGTGGATGGAATTTTCGCTAGCAAGATGATGTGATCGATACGATTTTTAGCTATAATTTATGTATAATCTGTTCATAAATTTAGTAACGTTTATTAATTTATTTATTCAGGTGTTTCTCGTCGGCAGTTACTTAATAATTTGATTATTATCTCCTATTTCTTTCATATTAATCAACCGTAATCTAGAAATATTCACGTCAAATGCTATTAGCAATCTGTTCTTAAAACCCTTACATGGTGCGAAATAAAGTTAGGTTTTATTAAAATATTCGGATAAATTTTATGCATAAAATAAAACTACTTATTTACTAACAACATAGGTAAATAAATAACTGTTTCTTAAACCCTATAACGTATATCAAGTGTCCTTATAAAAACGAAGTTACAACACATTCATTTGTATAAGCTGTCAAACGCGTTCAGGAACAAGTTTGTAAGGCTTGAGAATCGATAGATGAGATGGATCCCAACTATAATCAGTTTTTATACGTGCATAAATAATTATGCGTACGCTGTTTTAGATCTACCGCAAGTGTTATGTTTGCAAGTATAGATATTACTGAGATTGTCTCTGTCAATCTTTCGAACCACAAAACACATTTACATCCGTGTTCAAAGACGGGACTACAACACAATCTTACGTAACCGCTGTAAATATGCCAGACATTTTTTTTTGAATAAATAATTTAGTAAATCTTAAAACCACTTACAAACTTAAGTCTTATACGGGCCTTATTAAAATTAAAAGAAAATATTGTTATTGTAAAAGGGTGACTAGTTAGCACTGAAGTGAAACCAGGACATTGCTCTTACATAAGACAAGTTTAACCTATATTTTTAATTGGCCGAGGCGAAGATTTTTTTATTTAATTATCTTGGCTCATTCAACAGAGAACAACCCTTGAGATATTTAAACTTATTTAATACTTAAATTTAATTCAATAATTAGGTTGAAACTTAATAAAATAGAGTGACAAAAATGATTTAGAAAAATATCTATGAGGTATAGTGTTTGAAGCCATTTTCTATTATATAATAATTTGTTGTATAAATTTTTTTTGTTGTTGTTGTGTGGTTGAATAGACATTAACGTCGTTAATCAAACAGGGATCTATTATAAATATTTTTTCGAATATTCGGCGATGTGAAACTAAACATTCCTACGAACAGTTTGAGAGGAGTTTACTCAATTTTGAAAACTACAGCTAGCTATTTAAACTTTTTATAGATCAGAGAGGTCCTTTAGAATTAAATGACACGTCATTATATGATTTTTTTTAAATGAATGATATGTTGAGGTCGAATGTCGGGCAGCGGTCACACCGCATTCGGCCACGTTCCCGCGCATTCTTGCTGCGAGGTTAACAACCGGCACGCACGCCGTCGTCCTTGGTGTGCACCGCGCTCCTTTCTACACCCGGCTTTGCAGATACCTTGAGATGCATCCGAGACAGGGATTCCCAAAGTGATCAGTATCGACCCCAATGGCTTTCACAGTGACCGATGAGATCTAATAATCGACCTCTAATTAACACAAGTTCTTATTTGAATCTTCAAGTCGTTACATCTACTAAATTGTTTTGCATTAATAGGAAAAGAATTGATAGATTTTAAAGCTATGAGTCTGAGGTATAAATTCATTTTATAAAAAGAGGTATTTGGCATAAAATAATTAACCATACAAAATACAAAACACATCTATTAATGGGACCGATAGGAGAAATTAATCGCTGAAATATTTAAACTGTCATCAAACAAAATTTTAAATTTTTCCACAAACCCGAATTATATTGAGTTCACTTATTTATATTTTCACACAATTATTTTGATAGTTTGCACAAAAAATGCAACCCAAAACCATTGTGTAGTAGCTAAAGCCAAAACGAAGAATTGCACTTACGCGTATCCAATATATAACAAAGATATTGTTAAGTGCAGTGGTTAATGTGCGTTTTAGTATCATTATGATTTCACCAATGCTAGAAATAAATATATAAAATCGAGTGATGGCATAATATGGTTTGTCATATGACTGGTTCGTCTAATGTACACCTAAAATTGTTTACATATATCGCTTAAAAAACTAAATACACAGTTTAACAAAAACTAGACTAGATATTTTGTATATTCCATAAAGCTCTATAAGCTCAGCTCTAACATACTATACTATAATAACATTGTTATACTAATTACAAAGTTTCTTAATTTGTAATTCAAGATTCGAATACATTGTCAGTTATTTACAATTGAAGGTAATAAACACATAATATTATACTTTGCAGAACGCATTCTCATCATACTGGTGTTCCGGTGACGCTTACTGGATCTTGAAAATAACGAATTTATACGGAAAAAGATAAGGTAAATAAAAGCTTTTAATAAAATATATAGCGGAAATATAAGACAGGATGTATGTTATAGATTATCGTTTTTATAAATTATAGATAAAAAGTGCTTAATAGATTTCAAATAAATTTATACTACAGATTCAATATAAATTTTAAAATATACAAAAATCTCTTCCCAATGATCAACTTATTCTTAAGAAATTCGTTTTATAAACAAATTTTTATATAGTGTTAGTAAGTATCCAACGTAAAGTTTAAGACTTAATAAGTATCAAGTATTTATTCAAGTATCAAAACTATTATTTATTCAGCTTAATGGAAAGCCCTAAACATGTTAGTTTACCTGTATAAGGTTCTGACAAATAGGTAGATATGAAGGTTAAATGCTTGTACGACTTACAAGGATAATGAATAGTTAATATCGCCAAGCGACTACAAACAATATTAGGTAAATAAGATTGTACTTATGGCTTATGTGAGTAATTAAAGTTCTAAGTTGCAGATACGCTTACAGGTCAATTCTATTGAACTCCGATAAACTCTCGGAACTTTTATACAATAATCGATGATATTATGAAATATTTAAAAAGTTATTATGCATTTTACGATCTTTGACACAGCTTGTTTATCTATAAAGATAAATGTTTAATTTCATTAGATCTATGTCATTTACTCTTTATTTGTATTAGAATAAATTATTATTTTTCAACACAAACGATACATTAATTAAGAAAAAATCATAATTATTATATTACGAAAAATAATAATGATTTATTTTGGTTAGTCCATATTTACTCATTAATTATTGTTGCCTTTAAATTATTGTAAACAACGGAAAAGATTAAAGATATCAAAAAGGGCAACTAAAAATTGGCCACCTCTAATCCAATTCAATGGTCAAGGTGAAAATAAACTTAATTAAAAATATTGGAAACCATAGTTTCACTTCAATCGATATTGCGAAGCGAATTGTCACCGCTTTTTATTTATAAAACCAAAAAGTAGATAACATGCCATTCACCCTTTCGTCGGAAACGTTTGATAACGTCACTAGACCATGAAAATTCACAAAATGCAACGTTTTTGTGGTCAACTTTTTCAATCCGTTAGCAAGTCCGCATCATGAGAATAAAGTTAAACAAAAAATTGCATATTTTCTTAATAAGTACCACATGAAATTGTATACTAATAGATCAAAATTTAATTCGCATACATTTAAGGGTGTTAACGAAATGTTTCATGAAATAATCGCTTTTATTAACTTATATAGTGTTCATAGCGAAACTTGAAGGATAAAATGAATGTCATATATTATTGATGTTTATGTGCTCAATATAGAATCTACGTCACATTTTTCTTTGAATTTTTAGGTTGTTTAAAGAGATTCAAAGTAGTTAGAAACGCCACACTCAACTCTCAGCCAGCGAAAAGTAAAATAACTTTTATACATATCTAGAACAGCTTTTAAAGAAAATGCATGTTTGTGGAATTTAGTAAGTACATAACTTCTACTACTTCTCTACAGTATTTATAAGTTCTAGGTAATTTCTGAATTATAATAGGTAATGCCTGCATTTGTATGATTTAAGGTGATGATGTGTGATAATTCCGATATTTTAGCTTTAGTATTTGGAAATTCATGAAATAATATCGAAAAGTTTGTTATTTGGCTGCTCACCTGGAATTTAGAACTCGTTCCTACCCCTTTTAATACTCACATATGACCATAATTATAAAATTAGAAATCATGTTAAATCCCTCGAAGTTGCATAAAGTATGCTCACTGTGCAACTAACACATCTAAAGATTCTAAACATAATATAAATACTACAATTAATTTGTACAAAGACCAACATTTGTAAAGAGAGCTAATATACAATGTTAAGATACATTATCTAAGCACATACGTTGTACCGTGAAGATTAATATAATTTGCATTAAAAGAATGGGAAGTAGGAGGCATTCTCATTAAAATGTATAAGCTTGAATTTGTAATTTCCCCGGCACCTGGTATGCAAATATGAGCTCGCTGGATACACTGATTAAAAGTGCACAATAGGTTTCATTACTGAAGCCTACCTACTGAATAATTTTACTAACATTTAAAATTAATATTCGTTCCAGTGCACCTTATAAGAAACTATATCGCTATAAATGTTATATTAAAATATGTAGGCGTTTATAAAAATAGCCTGCGACGCAACCGTATATTCTATCACAAATTATTAGTGTCGTCTAAACTACGAAAATACAAAGTTTCATATCGATAGACGATTAAAAGTAGATTTAGGAACGTCAAAATTTCATTAAATTGTATATATATTCAATTACGAAGTAAAAATAATAAAAGCCTGTAATATATAATTAAAGTGGCTGTTTATACTATCACAATCAGTTTCCTTTTAGTCTTATAACATAAACACTTTCTTTTTATTTTTCTTGTTGGTTGTTCCTTTTGTTCCGGTTTCTTACTGAAACGATCAGGCCGATTTGAACGAGACTTTTACTAGAAGATTACTAATGATATATAAGTTGTCTTGGGTACCTTTACGTCATAAAATTAAAGCAAAAGAAAATACTGTAAATAATTACATAGAATATAAATTAGAACTATTGTCGCATAATTCATGCTCAAAGCCGAAATTCCACGCAAACTTAAAATGTCCTTTTTCTTTTGTAATTTTCGCGCTCATTCATCTTCCGTCTGACAGGTGGCAAATACATTTAAACACGTACAGGATACGGATAAATTATAGATAAAGAATGTTAAATATCTATTTGTATGAAAAGCAATGGAGTATATTCTCTACATAACGTTTTGCGATATCTATTATTGATTGAATATTTTAAAAATGTAGTAAACCAATACTCGACTGCAATTGAGTCATCAAATATTAAGATATTTGTAACATTAACGTATTGTAAGCTTATATGAGCAATATTCGCGTGGGATTTTAGGTGTTTTGTTATTGGTATGACATCATTTACTTAACTCTAAGAGAATTTTTACCACGTTATCATATCATATTAATACTGCATCTACTTTTAAATTAACCGACTTTTTCAAAGGCTTCACCGTTGCCAATTTCAGTTAATAGTTGTATTGAAAGATCGATTTAAAATTACCTTGCTACAAATTTAATACAACAAAAATATGAGTGTCTTTAAAAAACATCACAATTCTGTTCATTAAAATAACTCTCGCATTTCATAACGTAAGTAACAAATTAAAATAGGAAAGCAACGAAATTAAATTGATGTAATAATGGAAAAATTTTACGTTTAATTAAATTCGGCATTCACTGCAGAAATGTTTGTAATTAACCAATGAATTTAGAAAAGCTGTTACACACAACTCGACAGGTTTTAAATCGAATACTGCCCAGCCACTTACATTATTTGACAAGCAAAAAAAACTTGCAAACCTTAAAATTGTTGCCGCTTAAATTAATTTAGGTATTATGTTGTATTGTTATTATTTATTTCGTAGCTAAATTTATAAATAATTGTATCAGATTACACACATTTAAATAATTAAGAATATAGCAATAATATACATTTTGATTTTATACTGAAGACCGTAAAATTGTCGACATTCGATCTTCGTCTTTTAGATGGACTGGATTACTCACATCGACTTCAACTTAACCAAATTTCAGACCTCCATCCGCTTAATATTCGTAATAATACATAGGGAATATTAAGGAGACAAGTCTTAGGAATGAACTATGTAAAAAACACCTGAACGAATCTTCGTATAACAGCTAAGACATATCTAGATAACGTGAATTTTAAACAAAAATTAACATTTAACTTGGCACATTAATTAAGGAGCTAATATACAATGCCAGAGACACGCAGACTGATAGAGAAAAATATGAATAGAATGACATACAGAATTACAGACATCAAACTTATTGCCCACTTTCTTGTGTTAGTTGGGTAAAAAGAGAAGTTTTCGCTTTAAGTACGTATTAATATAATTACAGACAATTCATACTATTTATTTTGAAAACGTTTAAGGTTAATATAGAACTATAATTTTAACGTCGCATTTTGGATCAGCATGAATATTAATAGCCCAAAATCTTTGGATGTGAATAAAAGCATTCAAAGTCCTTCTTGAAGTGTACTCAATGTTTGTAAATGAAGAGTTTCCATTATCTAAGTACATGTAAAAAATTTAAAAAATCGTTGTAATGTCATAAATATTGTTCTAGGTTTCTATTATAAAGTACAATAGCTCGTAATACGGCACTGTGCAACACTTTACTTAGTTATGATTGCGCACGTATTTCAGTATTCAAACGTGTGTATAAATGGACTATTCTCTAAACAAAGTATAGCTAAAACTAAACTGGGCAGGAGTTTGTCAATAATTACAACTTAATTAACTAACAATAGTCACAAACATAGCACAACATTATAATTATTTATATAATTTTACAAGGCACATAAATAGCACCAGACTACGTTCTATTTAGTTGAGATATTAAAATTATATTATATTAATTTTATTGCTTAGACATGCATATACAGGGTGTTTGAAGACTGCTTCCGAAAACGAAGACTTTGATAAAGAGACTAAAAAAGACATATTTTTAACACATGTTATTAGCATTATTTACGCTTCATCTAGTAAGTACAGCTAAATGATACCATAGTTTCGTAAAAAATACATTACTTTACTAAAAAATGAACCAGCAA
>JAOSYY010000012.1:9158591-9188233 GCA_025727935.1 Hebomoia glaucippe | reverse complement strand
TACTTAATATTTTCTATGTCACTCTCCTTACTTTCAAGTTTATAGTTAATGTTCCCACGTTTATACGCATTGTTTCCGTAAATATTGTCGTAGTAGTTTACTTCTATTTTGTAATTCAGTTGCATAGTGATAGCGTAGTTTATTTTTCTATTTTATTCTATAACTATCAAAAATAACGTAAGAGTCACCTAAAACAGAATTCCCGCTTATTTCGGCGAAATAAATTTGTGGCAATTCTTATCTCCTACTTGTCATCAAAGTAATCAGAACAGTAAAAGAAAAATTACATTTTGAACGTCCTACAGTTTAAAATAATAGATTATCGACAAGTATTCTCAACCTAGCGTCTTTAACGTAGAAATTTCCTACAACTTTAAATATGAATAGGGTCATCCGTGATTAGTAGGAGCGATATTATTTAAATTCAGTGGGTCTTAATTCCCCAAACCTTAGATATGTAGTATATCTAGTTAAACGCAAATAAAAGATTTAAAACGCAATAGATTTATAATATTTATAAAAACGATTTTACTTATCTTATGTTATTAAAGAAACATTATTAGCTAACTTTGCGGTTAAACTTGACGATTTTTAGCAAAATATCATCGTTCTTAATTGTCCCATAAACCAAGGAATGGCAACAATAACTGGGTCATAACGTGCCAATAATTACCTATGTGTTACTCTTACTTACCTAGTCCATTAACGATTCTGCGTCACAATTATATATTCCACAGATAATAGTTTTCAATACACTAAGATAGCACAGATTAAATGCGTTTCAGCTAAAAAGTATTATAATGAAAGAATGTAATTATTTGAAAATGGAATGTAAGCGGCGTGGTATCGATTGAGCGGCGCGCGGCCGCGCGGTCTATGACGGAATGAAAGCCGGCGGGGTGCGCGCGTTTTCCATCATTTCCCGCCTTGTCGGCCATCGGGGGTTGAAAGAAAACAGTATGCCGTTCTGAACATTGCGTAGCGTCCGTTCTAGGAAACAGTTCCCTTAGGAGTGGCGCAAGTGTTTATGGAGCCTCGTATTATTACAAAAAATGCTATTTATTGCCTTATGATACGTATTCCGTAAACGAATGTAGTTATGCCCAATAAGTTTTCACGTAGCTTATAAAAGGGCAGATTGTTTTTTGTATTCCATTTCTTATACTATATGCCATATCAGCCATTTACTTAATAGATATAATATAGAAAGCCTTTACTTTTTTATTCTAACGTTGTTATAATTTCCTTAAATAAACTATTTTTTTATACATAATAATTATAGAGATTATTTTAGTATTTATATGAATAAAGATTATGTAGGTATTTTTCCTGTTTGTTATTTTTTAAAATAATTTAATTTTAGATTAAAAACGTTTAATAGAGAGAATACTTCAATTTCGAAATACTCGCAGATTTTCCACTTAATTACCTCTCCGGCCGACGTCTGAGACTAGTGTTTGTGAGAATTAACACCTACCCCATAAAAAGAACGCAAGTACTTTAAGGTACTTTGTATAAATTAAAAGAGCATGCTTACCGTGGTCTAGGGCTGTCTGTCGTGAAAACACTCCATACTCCGGTAACTCAAGCGAGCCGAGAGTGAATCGTGACTAGGGTAACATTTATGTGTTTTTATCCAACACGATTGAAGCGTGAAGTAAAGTGAGCTTAACTCCTTACTTTGTTTAAATATTTTGTAATTAGGAGCAAAAATAACATATACTCAAATTGTAAATAAAAACAAATTTTAGTTGATCGTGAAATAGTAGTAATCAAAAGTGTTAGCGTGGTTTATGTAAAAACATAAATCACATCAACGAACCTCTAAATTTAAAAAACACATCGAAATCCGTTCATTCGTTTAGAAGCTTCGAAACTACAAAATGCTCTTTTTGGTGGAGGATTAAATATATATATACGTTTGAGCAAAGTTACCCAAGTAAATAAAATAATAGGATAAAGCCTAATCTATGTTCTATAAAGTCATTATAATAGGCCAAAAAAATTTTATTAATAAATAATCATAATCTTTAGAAATCAAAGGAAGTAATGCGTTATAAGAGTATAACGAAGACGTCGGTACATCAATTTGTCTGCCCACAGAAAAATCGATGGTAAACCTAACCATACCCAACCCCAATACATAGGGTGCGACCCTACGACGCGTCGTTCTTTCAAGGCTGTGATAAGTTAATGAATGTCTATTAAATTCGAGATTGCTTTGTAGGAAATTGGTACTTCAGTATTCTTATTATGTAAATACTTACAAAAACTGTTTCTCCTATGTATCGATTTCCTGTATGCTGTGGCATTCTTGTTTTAATTATAACGTATTACAATCTATCAGCTAATTAAGGACGTACGTGCAAAACAAGCTTGACTTCCATTTTATTATCATAAAATAGTTGTATAAAACCAATTTTTTATATATATTAACTAGTTTCTATAAATTCAGACTCATATGAAAATTTCATTTCTCATAGAACTAATACATATTTTTCTACAAACATATATTTTTTATCATATGCATATTGCAGTATATATTTAAAAGCAAACACAATATTGACAATTTTATTCAAAACATGTAATAGTAGTTTTTTACAAACTATAACCAAATTTACTAATCCATTTCAGACCATCATTAGTATTTCCTTTGGGTTTATACTCTAATGCAATCCAGTCATTATAGCCATTGCTTTCCAAATGTTTAAGTATATATTCATAATTGATTTCCCCTGGAGTATCTGGTTCATTCCGACTTGGCACTTGAGCAATCTGAAATAGTTTTAAAATTTTTATTTCATAATTATTGTTAAAGAGATCCTATAAGATCCATATAGGCAAACGGGAGTAAACTAACAATCAATAGGTATTGTAGGTACATATCATAAATACTAATATAATATGAGATACATCAAATTAATATGTAAATTAAGTTATGCATGACTATGAATCATAATGCAATAGGTATATAAAACAATCACTGTGGATTCTAATAAAATAATTGTTATTCAATTTTTTTTCCTTATTAAAGCTTAACTCTATGATATATCACAAACATTACCTGTACATGCCCAACATAGGGCATTAGATTTTTAATATTATGAGACAAGTCCCCACAAATATGTTGCAAATGGAATATGTCCAGCTGCAGTTTCAAATTTTTGCTTCCAACTTTCTTTATAATGTCAACAGCTGTAAACAAATATAAATAAGTTCAATAATTAATTATTCTTTTCATTTTAAAATCATCACTTAAAAGTTTGTCAACAATTATTTTATTCCTGCTTTAAATGTACATATAAAATCTTTATAAAAATATAATCTACATGCAATATTTTATCCATAGAGTTAAAAGTATAAAGAGGTTTTTACAAGATATACAGGAAAGAATTTGGTTAGAAGTGGTTGACAAACAAAATAGTATTTTATGGAGAAATTAAAATTATAAGTGAATCAGTTGATGCGGGTCCAAGAAGGTGTAGCTGGATTGTATTGGGAAAAGGATTCATGTATGCATTTATTTTATTATTATATTATTTATAACTTTTGTTAAAATAACATAATATTATATTTATATCAACATACCTCTTCCATAATCACTCAAGAAGTATGTAGGTACAGTGTGTTGATTAATAGGCTCAATTACTCCCATTAAATTAGACTTCTCTAGTTCACCTGCAGCATATTTCAGATTACTCTCATATACCTCCCAATTCTTTTCATTTACACCATTTAATTTTCCTGCCATTATATGGACTTTTCTAGCATCTAATGCCTTTGCATAATCAATAGTTACCTTTAAGTTTTCACGAAATTCTTTTTCTTTTCCTGGCACGGCTGTTATACCTAATTCACCTTTACTTAAATCACCTGTAGTAAAATATGAATGCGATGTTACATTCCAAGGTACACATTTTTAGTAAGAATGTTTTTCTGGTTGTCTACCATAAATTGCGTTATATATAACAAAGGATTTTAAATATGTGCAATTCAAACCTGTTTTAATATTGATGAGAATTTGTTCAATCCCGGCATTTTCCTTTGCTTTTTTTACTTCCTCTAAAGTATGACCGAAAGGAAATGCACTCTCAACAGCTTTAAAACCTGCTTCTTTTGCTAAAGCATATCTTTCTAATATTGTAGCTCCCTCCGTAAACATAAAAGAAATATTCGCACAAAACTTCATTGTTAATAACAAATAACAAATATTTCTAAGCTTTTATGACCATTCGCTTATATACTGGAACTTTACAATTTTAAATGTAAATGTTATCAATTTCGTTGTTATCTAACCAAAACAGCTACCGCGATTGCGAAAGTAAACAAGAGGTTAATATGATTATGTACAAACCGCACTCCACAGCTGATAAATATAAGAACTGTCAACCTTACAGCTGATAAGCGATACTTCAGCACTGATTTATTTAACCGACTTAAAAATAATTACTGATGTTTTAAGGAAATATTTAGACATTCAAATACTAGAATAATACTTAAGTAGTATAATTTGAATATATATACGTTTAAATTATAATTGGTATCTACTTTAATTAATAGTATAGGAAAGTCGGTCCTAATAGATGGCGCTTTAAACATAAGATTGTTGAATTCTTAACGACTAAAATAATTTGAAAAACAGTAATAAGGTGCGTGATGGAAACGTAAACTGCTGCTGACGGATAATAATTTACTTAAAGAGTGGAAACAATTAATTGCTGGTAGCTTGACTCTTTTAATCAATGTGACATCTATATAAAGATCTATACAAAATGAATTGGTCAACACTAAATTATGTGATCTCATAACATTTGAAAATTGAAGTAAAACAACATGTTATTAAAGTTTATTTATTTTCTGTATAATCTATAAGAGTTTTAATTAAATATGGATGTAAATAACCATATTTCATTACACAACAATATACTTGAGCCTTTAAACACGAGGTACATAAAATCTAACAAGGTTCTATAACATGAATGTCGATACGAATAAGCAAACAAAAATAAATTAAACTTAGTAAATGGCCACTTCAATGTTTGGTTAACATAAGTGAAGCTGCACATAAATTATTAATACAATGATATTAAAAGGTGGAATAATTGTAAAGTAAAATCTTAAAACTTAAATATTATTTCACTGCTCTGTAAAAGGTGTTAAACTTAGAATAAATCGTAAAACAATATATTTTTAATATGGGGGAATTATCAGAAACAAACAGTTTCCTTCCAGTTTTAATACTGTGACAGAAAGTTAGCCACAGAATATTTATGTGAGAAAACAGAAGTCACGTAGGTCTAAAATAACAATTAAATTTCTGTAAATTAAAATATTCGCGATTTATAATCTTAAATGTGCTTCTTCTTAAATTCAAAGTATGTATTAATTATTTATTGATGCTGATATAATTATGGATTTTTCTGTGTTCTACGATATTTTTATTCTAAGCTTATAAATGCATTTTCTGTCTTTGCAGTTAGTATAGTTTTCACTATAGAGGTATTCATGGTTTTCTTTATAAATATGATTTTTGATATTAACACAGCCATATCTTACTACGTTGTGTAGTTATGAGCTTATCCTAAAATGCTACATAAAATACTTAAGCTATATAATATTATTGAATAGTTAATAAAGAAGTATACGATTTGAGCAGACTGTGCCAATACCCTGTTATATTATTTATGCTTGAGAGAATTTCTAAGTTTGACCATATGCTTAAGTAACAATGTCTTATAAAATCGTCAATATTATAATAATAGTAATATTAATTAAAGCAAATGAAATGACATTACGCCCCAAGTGAATAGTTTGTTTTGTTATAAAACATTGTCACACACTATTTTTGCATATGAAAGATAAAAACAATGGTAGATATATGAAATACGCCAAAAACTCGACGATAACAAACCGTAAGAGTCGGTACAAAAAAATTATTAAGTTATATTTTTGGTATGTAGAAAATTGCTTTAAACAATAATTATGTGCGTCCAAAATATCCGAGATATATTAAAAAATTGTGTAAATTTGTAGAAGTGTGAAGCAGGAATGTGTATAAATTTTCTCCTATTTCTATTATATTAAAATTGAATATTTTGGACGTTAAGATTAAAAACTATTGAAAATATCTTAATAAGAACACTGTCCCACGTAAAATGCCCTATTTTGTTTGAAAAACATCACATTTCATACTTTACATATTCTAATTGAACCTACAAAGATTTTTTACATTATTCTAAAATATCTTGGCTTCTTAAGATTCAAAATCACATTTTTTGTGTTTGTTGTCCGAACTTCAGAATTGTGAGGGCTATATACTTGAGACAATGCCATAAGGCTTATCAAAATCAAGGAACGATTTTCTCATTTAAAAACAACAGGGATAAATCTTCTAGTCTTTCTTAAATCTCAAGCAGTACACTGTCAAAATTGTATCGAAATAAAAAAGCTGGAACTATATATTAACAAGTTATCTCAAATATACTGACCAGTAAATATGTCTCTCAATCAATAATTACACGAATAATCGATTACACAACCTATTATCATAATCATAATACATAATACAATGATTATGCCCTTTTCACCAAACTTAGGCAAGTCTTTAATAATTATAACTTTTTGCTAGCAATGAAAATGATAATAGAAATAAAAGTAATGAATAATAATAATAAAAAGTGAAATTTATAATCAATGAAATACAAAGCTTTTAAAGCGTTCATGAGAAATTAGCGACGTTTTCTGTTAACGAAAAATGTATTTTCCAAATGAATTGTTTAATAAAACCAATTTTAATATTACGAAAATGCCCTTCAATTATTTATGTAACGAAAAATCGGCCTTCGAAATTATGAAATAAAAATGAGATGAATTTATTTGGAACTTAAGTAAGTTAGAACTTAAATGGTAACAAGTTGCCTAAGTTAGGCACGTCGAGCATTACTTATAATAAACAATGAAACACGCGGCCTTAACCAAATCGTTAATTAAACAAACATCTCACTTTAAAATTGCTGTACAAAGTCCTCATTAACATGCTAATACAGAAACATCCCAAGTAGAGATGTTTAATTAACGTTTTAGTTTTCGGATATCTTATAACTATCAGTTCAAGCTTAGGCAACACAGTGGAATGTTTCTTCTACCATTCGACTAGTCGTAGGGATACTGGGGACTTTGGTGATAATAGAAAATCAAACTGCACATCGATTTCACCATCATACTCAACACGCCACTGCTGTAATATCTGCAAGGAAGATAGAATTAGATTTTGAGGCTAACTATAAGATATTTAAAAAAAAAATTAAAAGATTTCCACACATATTAGTATTACATTACTTTTAAACAGTATCGCCGCCCAACGGATCTAGTCGCATTAATTTCCTTCGCAAACGCACTCGCAAAAATTATATAATATTCTTAATTTTTCGTACTAGAAGACTGAAACTATCTAAGGGAAATTGGAATTCCTACTTAACTTTCCTATTGGAATTCCTCATGTTTATTTATATATATAATATATACTACTATTTTACATAAAATAATACTATTTTACCTTGGCAACTAGCAAGTGCAGTTCCATTTCAACAAATCTCTTTCCAGGACACATTCTCTTGCCTCGACCAAAAGGCGCAACGAGCGAGGCGGCATGAGGCTCACGCACGTCTATCCAGCGCTCCGGCAAATATTCTTTCGCTCGCCAGAAATTTTCCTCCTGTTTGCACGCCGTGACCGTGTGTGCTAATATAAACGTCTACAAACATTAAATAATTTCGAATTAAATTCAAAGTTTAACGTGTTCAGTTTGATTTTTTCGGTTTAAAATATAAGGAAATAATTTATCCCAGCACCAAACCAAAGTATAAATCTGAAAGCTAGCTTCTAATCATTAAGTTGTAACCCTACACTACTTATCTAACATCAATATTTGATTGTTTTATAAATTTGAACAATTTATGATGTCGTCTGTCAAAACAGAATTTTATTGTTGTATCGAAATTTGACATAAAAAGAAGTTGTATTGTAGATTATACTTACACCCGCAGGAAAATTATGACCCGCAATATTCATCGGTTGTTCAAGAAGTCGCGCCAAAAACGGTACAGTGGGTAAAACACGAAACGCCTCGTTTGTTGCTGCTTTAATAGATGGCGCTGAAGCCAATTCTTCAATACGCAGCTCTCCGCAAGATGGTAGCTCCGATTTTATTTTTTGTTGCCAGTCTGGTCTTCCACTTAGTAAATACAATAAAAATACCAGACTGTTTGCTAGCTGAAAAATGAACCACAATTTAGCTATTTTGTTGTATTGTTATATTTTATTGCGACATAAGTTCTTCACGTCCAATCATAGAGGATTGTATTTCACGTCATAGATAGGAATGTTAATTTAAATTCGCAAGACAGTTATATAAAGTAGTTCTTAGTCTAGTTTAGATTAAAGTCTATATTTTAATAACCATAAATGGATAATTACTTTATGAACCTTAAGTGACGAGATTACTTGACGTATGCTAATATTTCAGATAATATGAGCGTTTATTCAAACCAGTCAATCTTACGTCTTACACAAATCTTTGGATATGAAATCTATTGAATCTAGCTTGAACTTTGTCTTAGCATATTTAACAAGATCGCAAATCGATATTTCGCCTTTTGTTCACTTCCACGTTTGAAATATAAATAGCCTCTCATAATAACAGATAGCTTCTATGGTAATTCCCGACAAATCTGCGCGATACAATAGTGCACTCACAGTTTCAATGCCAGCCGTGATAAAATCGATGACGGCGGCTTTTTTGTCCCTCACATCTAGTTCGGGGCTAGCTAGTATCTTGAGGAAGATCTCTTGCATGCCGTCGTCTTGCGCCGTACCACGAGTCCGCGATCGTGCTTCCTCCATTAATTCCGATACTATCCTGCCAAAATCAATAGGGTGCGTTTGATTTGTTGTAAATTATTTACAAGTAGCTTTATGAAATAAGGCACTCATTTTCTACTTAAAAGCAAATGAATGCTAACTTTGTTTCACAATTATAAATGACTACGTATTGTATGTAACAACATTTTAACTTTAAAACGGATAAACTTTTATATATAGTGATATAGTTTTCTTCATGGTATAGTTTTCTTCATGATATAGTTTTCTTCATGGTATAGTTTTCTTCATGGTATAGTAGACACTTGGATATTAGTTATGAACGCTCGAGAGCATAATCGAGCATTTTCAGCTATAACTTCAAGCTGATAGTACTGTACCTCGCTGCCATCGAATAATAATATTCCTATCTTACCACGTACACTAAGCACTTATGATGTGATATAGTACTCACGTGTGTATAGTCTCCTCGCTTCTTACAAAAGTCTTATACAGCGATGTAGGGGCAAACTTCCACAAAGGCGCGCCGTAGTAGGAATCTCTCTGAGCTCGGAAGTGAGCCTTTACAGCTGCCGCGAGGGTCGCCGCTCGCCCCGACATACACCTCTCAAGAAATCCTAGCCTAGCACCCAGCATCAGACCACAAACCGCTGTAAAGAAAATGATTCGTGTCAAAAAAATCATAAACTTGCGCCCGGGTGTGAATAAAAAATGTACAGTTTATTTGTTCTGTAAAAAAAACCTACTGAATATATTCGCTGTTTTAATTATTTATTATAATACTGCCAAATAAAACTAAGGGTGATTGAAAATTCAAAGTTTTAAATTAATGAATAAACAATCCATCAGGATGTTGGTAAAAAGTTACAACAAAAATCACAAATTAAATTTGATAAAACTTAAAATGATATTGTATTACGTACAATGTTTACTAGAAGAACAATTCCGTATTTATGAAATTGGAACTAATTTTGCACCAAGCCTTGGAATTTTAATAGAATTCCTTAATAAGAACTCTAGCCTCTTATTCGACTCGATGTTTACAGCTTGCTTGAATTTGATTCTCAGTTTCACTGGTTACTGAATATCTAGGACAGAAGGTCCAACTAACTGTTCCTAGGAACAAGTTTCGTGTTGGTTCCTGACTTGTATTTTATTACTGTATTCAAGTTTGTATCAAATTAAATTGCAGTAAGTTATTACTAGATCCTATATACTCATATACAGGAGATTTATGGAAATCAATACTACAACAGAACTATCACGGATTTTTGATCCTGTCTGATATTTATAAATTTTCTTATCTCACAAATCGTATAGCCCAAAATATTATTCTCAAGTCATGTTATTCATAGATCTGGCCAACTTTCGATTACCAGAGGAGAAAATGTATAAATTGATAGTTATGAAAATTCCAATAAAAAACATAACGTCCTTCATACATCGAAATATCTTGAAGGACTGTAGTGCGCAATTCGTCTAAAGTATGCGAAATTCTGACTACTCGAAATAAAAATTTTAATAATAATTTTGATCCTGAATATTCTAGAATCTAGAACCAATTGAGTCGTGTTCTGATTTGATAGAGACAAACCTTGCGTCTTATCTCGAAGCTAACCCATTTACCTATTTCTCAAATAGGCATATAATGCCTAGCACAATAGTGTGATCGTTTACATAATAAACGGTTTTCATACATATAATTGAGTAATTATTAATATAATAAGTGTTATCAACTAAACTAAATCTTTTTTTAGAATATCTACTTTTTATCTGTTTACTTGCTTGTCTGACTGAATTCGTTTTTTATTGAATTACGAAAAATCACCGAGGTTATCACGCTACTATTGATATTTAATACGAGAGATAATTTTTATTAATAAACTTGCTCATATTGAAATGTATGTTTCCTCTTCACGTGTTATTACATAGCTATAGTTATTTTTAATAAAAAGTAACAAATTACTATAAATCACTAACAACAAAAAATTTAAAAATAATAGACAGTAAAAACTTTTCCATAAAGTACATAGAATACATCCAATATTATTTTGGTTTAATTAATGATTAAACTGACTGACATGTTGTGTAATAACTTTTAATAATTCATTTGTAGTTATATAAAACGTCTTATGAATGTACTATAGTTCTGTCTCGGATTTGCACTCGAAAAAGTTACTTAATCTATTAAGTTAGACCAAATTTCATTATAAAATTTTTAAAGTTTATCCGGGATAAACATGTCGAAACCGTATTTATATGTTGTTATATTGTATTTTTAGATATTTCCCTCAGTAAGGCAGATTATACACTGATACAAGTATGAAAATAAAATTGCAAGATTACTGATAAAAATGTTTGGCCAAACGCTATAAATCAGGTGCAGTTATTATGTCTCATTAAAATAAGATGCGTCGCCTAATTTATACGCCGACAACACTACCAAAACAAAACAAAAATTACAAACGGTTGCGATGCTATTTTAATGAAACATTTAAAAGTAAGAAGGTATTTTGTTTTATTTCTTTCGTGTGCAAACGTATACTCGGTATTATTACAAAGCTACTCTAATTGTAGTTTGTGAGTGCACATTAAATAATAATGTTGTAATATAGGTAAGTATATTTTAAGTTCTTCTATTTTCAAATAAAAATCAATGTTTTTTTTCTGTGAACTTTATTATGATTTAAAATAGCAAAGCCAGCCAGACCTGATAAATAACGTAAACAAATGTTCAGGGGTTGGCAACATTTTTGTTTTAATAACACGTTATTACTTTTCTAGTTTATTGGTTCAGGTATTTTTTTTTTTGAATATTCATAGAACCTATGCCAACCGGTAACAAATTAAAAAATATACATTGCACGTCTAGGAAAGCTTGCGTGTGTCGCCTTATCTATTTAACATCTAACATCGAGCTGGAAAATAAATTACACTTTATGAAATATGAGAAAGCCACTGTCGATGAATATAATGTTTACGTATTACACTTAAAATCCATCCACTAATGTATTGTAAATATTTAAAATATAACGATAACATTATAATAGTTATGTAGTTAGAAATCATCTATTATGTGGGTACGCAATTAATTCTCAACAAATCTACAATTCTGACCTACATTGCACTATCGTAAAACTAATATTTCATTCAATAATGCATTCCTCATATCTAACTCAATGACGTCAACTCGAGGACAAATGCTGATGCAATCTGTAGGTACAATAAAATTAACGAAAATATACAAACATTTTAAATTGATTTTATTTTCTATAATTTATTGGCATCTGGATGTATATTATGATGTCAATTTAAATGGGTGGTCTGCAGACCATACGTCTGCAATAATTTATTTCAAGACAACATCGGGCTTTTGCCTGGCTAATTAAAAATTTAATAATATAGATCTTAAGGATATGTTGATGGTATTTTCGATTAAAGTAACATAGACACTGTCGACCTTTCAATCGCCCATTGACTAATAAATTAAGGTGAGTAAATCATAATCTAGTACCAAATTATATCAAAATTCTGGCAAATACATGGTGTTTGACCATTTCATATTATATATTTATAATATTGTAATCTCACTCTGCTTTGCCCCTGTTATGTATACAAATTACAAAGCTTTGATTAACTAAACATACAAATAAGAATTAGGTTAGGTTTTGTATGTCTGTATTCAAGTACCGATAGGTGTAAGGTTATATTTTCAACCGCGGCTTCACCAACGACAATTTTATCTATAAATGATGCTGATTATGATATAATCAACTGTGTCTAATATATTAAATAACTTATTACTTCGTAATACAGAAGAAAGTTTAGAAATAACATCTCCCCTATCATTCAGTTATTTAGCGATGTCATAATATGGCCGATGTAACTCTTATAACTAAGTGAACCTCATTCACATCTGACAATTTTAAAAAAATATTAGTTTGTAAACAATTGTTTGGCAAAATGGCGAAAAATGCTAAAAGCAAACCGGTGACCTTCTTAGCGATATAATCAAAAAGAAGCCACTGTAAAATTTTAGAGTTCATAAGTATATCAGTGTATCTATAATTAGCCAGTCTCTATCACAGACACATATATACAATGTTTCAAGCACCCATTGTCACGAATTTTCCGCAAAAAATCTCCATCAATATTAAATGGTGTACACTTACAAGCTTGTCCAAGGTTTTTTATTAGTCACCGGTCATAATTTTAGCGGAAACAAAAAGTTTTACTATTAAATGTTCTATTAAACGTCTAGTATCAAACAATCAGTAACCTTGAAGCTTGCCTTTTTGATACGACTCGTGTAAGTCCTGTTTTGTATTCTATGTATTTATACTCAACTGTAATTACTAAATGGTAGTGGTATCGATTCTAGTATTTAAGTTTTAGGCAGCTTGAAATGTATTTCTGTTTGTCGATTGATATAAAACTCTCATTACTATTGATTTTATAATACAAGCATGAGATTTTTTACAGATATTAATATTACATTCAATCCGTAGGTTCTCGGATTCAAAACCTAAATAGTTAACTTTTCTTTAGTTTTTTCCCGTCATAAAATAAATAAATACAGAAGTGAGTTTCCAAAATTATTAATTTAAAATAACCTTCTGGATACGAAACCTTAAAAACAACGAAGTAAAAAGAAAGGAAAATGTTTCAGATCCAACAAAAAACATTAGTCATTATGACAATCAAAAATTTGCTAATGTATAGACATACTGTACTCGACGTATAAAGCCGAAAGCTTGCCAAAATAGCACCATGATGTGATATTCTTGGCTTCTGAGAGTCTATTAGCCGTATATTGATCGAAATAATGGCAACTTAAAACTTAGTTTCCGCATTTAGCATCATCAACAATACTGTTATATTTTCTATATAAAATTTCTTTAACGTTATATATTATACAATGCTTTATAAATTTTAAATTATCTACATATAAGATTAATAAGCATTTAACAATGATAAGCTTTATCAAATTATAATCTAACCAGAAAGCTTTCTAAAGCTTAATAGGATATGTTTCATATTCAATCTTCACAAACGACGAGGGTAGGCTTATAAATCTTCTTAGTCTATGTACAAAATTATCGAATAACACAATGTAACACTTACAAAACGAGAAAACAAAAATTCCTAGAAGAAAACCATAAAACATTATCTCGGGTGCAGTAAACTTATTTAAATTTTGTCGTTAGACTATTAAGATAAATAAGAGCAGTTGGTTTATCTTTAAACGAAAATATTAGGGATGTTTCTGTTAATTGCTGTTTACTTGACCGGCCTATCTGCCAGCTATCTACATCCGGCTTAACATTTTTACAACTTAAAATACTGTTTATTACTCTCTTAGTGATAAGTGTAACGGTTGTAAGCCATTAAATAATAAACTTTAAACTAATTGCAATACTGCATTTGAAAGCATCCTTATTTCAAAAGTTTTGAGCAAATAATATTAACTATTTCTATCATCTAATATATAAAATTCTCGTGTCACAATATTGTTCCCATACTCCTCCGAAACGACTCAGCCGTATTTCGTGAAATGTTATACGCATATTCAGTAGGTCTGAGAATCCGCTACTATACATTTTTCATCCCCCTAATTTTTTTTTTATGATACAACATTAACAAGTACATACAACCCTATATATTTATGTGGCATGACGACGTTTGCTAGGTCAGCTAAAATTAAATATATTTTCAATTGAGTTTTATCAATTTGAATCTTATTTACTACTTTAGGTAACCTTATAAAGAGATATGAATGACCACTTATGAGGACGCATCCTATGTAAATAGTCAATCAATATTCTTAAAAACAAATAAATAAGGTTCGATAGGATTTTTTCAATTTAATTTTTATATTTCTTTTGAAAATAATGCACATTATGAACGTAGCTAACTGTATTCAAAAAACGTTGCACATTTATACAAAGAAACAAAGTAATAAGAGTCTTGAAACAATGTAGGATGTTTCGAAAGCATTACACCAGTTAAGTACTGTCAACTCTCAATCATAGGTAATCTCCTGCTTAGCAGCCCCCATAGATAAATTGAACAATAATTTAATGGTGCATAGATAATAAATTGTAGCATAGACAAGTGTAAGTAATCTCACAATTGCCTCGAAACTTCAAACATCATCTCAATTATGTGTCTCTTAACCTGCATTAATTGGTTTTGGTGTATTAGTAACATTTTGGAATCAGATAAATGAACAAATTCTTTTACATAATTAAAAAAGTTGGAAATGATTCAAACGACCATTTTTAATAGACCACTACTTTGAATCAGCTTTAGTTTACGACTTCGCCTACGTGCCGTATGGAACTTATGGTGCAGGTAAAAAATTTTAGTTGATATCGTGTTCTCATGTTTAAACTTCGCAGATATACAGGTTTTAGTTTTAGTTTAAGAAAATAACGAAACGTCATGGTTTCGAAAACCTATCAGTTTGAAAACGTTTGTTAAAAACTGGAGAATTTATTGTATTAATTATATAAATCTACCCAAGGGTTTCTTTAATATCTGACATCTTAGCTCCCATATTAATATAATATATTCAACTCTACACTTTACTTCTCTATGTAACACTGTAAATAGATAAGAGAAAGATGAAATATACTAATTATATTACTATAACAACCTAATCATAAAATTAATGTCTTCCTATTTCTAGTTCTCAATCAAGTGGTAGCTTCTAGATAATAACTAATAAGTACCCGCGAGAGTGCAAGTAAAATTGACCTAAATTACTAGACTTGTTGAGTAATGGCAAGGATAGACATGATTAGAAACACGATCGAGTTCTTACATTAAACTGTAGCTTAGTTCTTCCAGCTCCATTAATTTTTCATTAACACAGCATACATAAAACACGAAATATTATTACCGCAATAATATCATTTTTTTAGACTTCAAACGCAAAAGGAGAGCTATTACATGTTTGACGTTTGGGTCTGTCGTATCGTAGCTCGTAAACGAATGAGCCGATTTTGATGCGATTCTTTTTTTTGGAAATTCACGTGGTTACGATGATTCTAACTTTGAATCTGTTCAGGTATTTTTCGATTTATCGTCAAGAATTACTTATAAAATACATGTTATTATGTAGATATAATTTTTTGATATAAAACTACTTACATTCCAAACCCATTCTGTTAGTAAGATGATCGAAGCCGAGCACAGTGCCATCGGGACGTCTACAATTCTTCAAGAGTGTTAGGAAATCGTCGCAAATATTGTTCAACTGCGGTATGAAGCCCTGTATAGTTTGTGGACTCGTGAGATCCGCTGTCAGATGTCGACGTAAGTGATGCCATTTCTCCCCTTGCCTGTGAATTAGTACTACACTCAATACCGTTTTACTTATTGTGCTAAAGGACCCTTTGCTACAAGAATTACTACCAGTTCGGACCCTACGTTACTTTATACTTGCTTTTAAGGTCAGTGACGGAGTTTTTATAACGTAAAGGTTTGCTAGAAATTTCATCTTATCGTCCTTATTATAAAATGTAATCTGGTACTAAATATAAAATTAGAGCATTTAGTAAATATGTCTGATTTGATTGGACCATCAAATCAAATTATTCGTCAATAATTGATCGTAAATTTTATTGTCTCAAAACAAGTTTGTAATCTAAAACTTGCCGAGCTTTATAAGATATACTTTTAAGTATTAATTTTTTTTGAAATTATTTGAATAATAAAATAGTCTTATTTTTTTTCTTCATATAATTAATTATTATGAAGTATTTCTATTCATTAAGAGATATTTTGTATGCTGTTACGTAACTCATGGCTCAACCTTTTCAGGCAAATATTTGAATATGGCTAAAATATTTTGTCCTTCATAGTTCGGGCATATAACAGGAAGTGTTTAGTCGTCTGCCAAAAAAACTGGCCTGAGCCCAACCGCGTCGTTATGGTCTACGTGACCAGAATAACATCCACAGTATCTACAACCTTGCATTCAACGTTTTCCTGCCGCTGTGCAAAAAATCCCATAATAATGAGAGGAATACTGTGATCGAAATGCTTGTATGTTACGTTATGTTGTATATAGCTTTGAATCAAGGTTACTCAACGATTTCATATAAAATAATTATTTTAGCTAACAGTGCCACGCGATTTTACCCATGTTAATTTAATATATGAATAAAAATAATGTTAATTTATTATATGGTTTTCGGGCACTGATTTAGAGATTATAGATGAAATAAAAGCTTAATTGGTCCAGTCGTAGTAGCATGGTGCGCAACACATTGAGCGATTACTTTTAATTTTCTATAAGTTTATTTGTTTTTTCAAAAGCACGAAATCGTGTCATATTGAATGTAGACTTAAAACTAGAATTACCACGTAACATTAAGGAAAATTAATACTAAACTGAAGGTGTACAAAAAGTTGAACGTTAACAAAAACTTTGTTATTTTGTCTAACGACTTTCATTATTTTCTTACATGAAAACCAATCCCAGATAACTATAGGTCGCAGCTTTCACTTATCACGGAAGTCTGAACAAAAAAGGCTTCCTATAAACGCTACATTATCGAGTTAGGTTCGATTACTATACTTTGCCTAGCATTAAAGGAACAAATATCAAAATTAGATTTCTTCGTATATTGAAATTTCTTTGAATAAATGGTGGTATCTGCTAAGATGTCCTACCATTCTGAATACCTTAGCTTCCGTGTTATTTAAAAAATAAAATAGAATTTAAATGTTAGAATTTAAATGTTTTAAAACTTGAAGAATACTGTAATTTAAGTAAAAGTTTCCTACGGATAGGTAAAGGTGTAGAAATACAAATGTATATTACTACTAAATATTTCTAAAACTCAATATTCATGACTTTCAATTTGCGAGTTTCAAATCGTAGTCGACATATTCGTAAGTAAAAGGTGCTAATGGAAAGAAACGTTTTTCTTGGAAATTTTATTATGATTAATTTTAGGTATTAGAAAGTGCTTTTAGCTACGTAATACATTATTTGAAGATAACAAAAGCTAAATGAATTGTCATTTAAAAATTAGTTGAAATATTATTCTACTCATATCTGTTTTGCGTTTCTTGTTATATATATCTGAATGAGTTTCACATATCAGGTATCGAATAAATTAAACAAATCGCCGCTCGTTGATAAGAAGATATTTCTATTATATAAATATTTCAAAGTGGTTTTTTTTGTTGTTATGTAAATAAAATCTTTCGAATCCTTGGTATGCACGGACATATAAATATAAACTGAAGATGCTAACAATCCAATGAAAATGTTCAAGGTTCCAAGTCATACAGGAAAACTATTATGTCAAAAATAACGTTATCGTGACGTCATTTTTAATTTAATCTCGTCTCTAATAAACGTTGTTACTTTCCCGAGAATGGATTCCGTAAACACAAAATAGTTACAGACAAGATACTTACTCGTTTACAAGTCCAGTAGACGCGTATCTATCCGGGCGGCTTCGTCGATATACTTGGACAATTTCCGTGGGGGGTCTATACGGCCTTCTCGATGGTGTCCGTAAAACAGCTTCCAAAGCCCCGCGCTCCGCTATTGATACTATAGGGGCGCCCCCTGGCGACATCTCCACGAACACCAACCCGTAACGCCTGAACATATCTGCGTGCAAATCTCTCATTGCTGCTAGGGTGCGTTTCGACCCCCCGAATTAAACATTAAATACATCTAACGATGTTTTTGTTTTTTGACATTCAACGTTTAAAAAACCGTACCGGGTATTGATGATTCAGTGAATAAAAACTCTTTCTGCACCTTACTTAGTTTTGCTGACTGCCATTTATAGTTGAAGATAAGTATTGGCAGTTTATCGGTGCCATTGAAACCGGTAGAGGGTTTTAATTAGACATATACATATTTATACTTGAATATTTTAATAATATTCTTATACCAACCTTCGTAAGCCTCATGCAGCTTGTTCAACTTATATCGACTCCAGAAGAGCCATCTCGTGCCGATTATAGGCAAAGCAGGTGGACCTGGTAGTCTGATTGGCCTCTTGATGTCGCCTGGACGCACCATAATGGCTGTAGCAGCCATAACAAGTGCTAATACTGCTAGAATAATGGTCGGTATCCCTGACCAGTCCACCAATGGTCGTGGTGAACTCTGCATAGGAATACAATATATCAGTACAATGTCATCAAAATAACTAGCACAATTAAATCTCATCTCCCTTCGCGAAATGTTCTTTTCAGGTTAAATAACCAGCTTTATAATCATACGTCTCCAGTAGATAGAATGTAATGTAATTTTGGAAGTCTGTTTAAAGCTCCTTTTAAGTGTTATATCTAAATGGAACCTTATGTGTTGGATTATAAAACAACAATTTCATATCTCACAGTTTATCTGATGACGGCTCTAGGAACTAATGCGTGTTTGTTTACTATTTACATATGATTTTATATAAGCCTAGTCTTATCGTTTCATGAATGAACCCTGCTGTGCTCGAAGTACAAGTTCAAGATTTTTTTTTAATACTCATGGCCATAACGCCGAATGTTGAGTGTTTGGTATCGCGGTCGTCGACCCGAGGCTGAGTTATGCTGATCGTTGACGCAGCGATCTTGACATTGGGTTTGCGTAAGTATCCGTTACGCAACGAAATTATATGCGCTGGTCAGGCTTAGTTGCGATCGCCGTTGGGTAATCCGAATGTTCTTCAAACATACGCATCTCATTCCAGAATTATTTAAATACATGGTTCTTGAATCTTTCTCTTATCAGATGATCAAATAAAGTTATCGGTGTCCGATAAATAATAATTATTTTTATTTAGACTATAAGAACGATTCGAACTTCGTTTTTTTATTCCTAACTTAGTAGATGCATGTACTGATTTAATTATTTTCTTATTATAAATGGCTATTTACAGAAAAGTATTTCTTAACTGTAACTAACGTGATGCCTTACAATCCTTTCTACATTATTCATTATAATAATATATTTTTGTATCAAGAACCTTTACAGATGTTTACATAGCAATCTTGCAATTCTATGACAAATAGCTCAATAGTCTAGAAATGTATTAAATGGCTTTTTTATATATAGGTCATTTGTGTTTAATACTGATAGAATCTCGAGAATTTGGCACCTCAGAGGTGCAGTAAAAAAACGACACCATAAATCTGAACCTTTATAGCTCTTACGGGACCCGCAATTTATTTCATCAAGTACCACTCATTCAGTCTGCATGGTATTGATACTAACGGGATTCCAATTTGTATACCTGCTGTGTGGCAGCGTGGTGTCGATGACTTTTTGATATGAATATTTTTTTAATTTTATTTATCAATGAAATTCTCGCTCTAAAAGGTACATATATCAGAAGCATTTTTATTTTTACCAACAACTTAAAATCGATTTCGAACAACTGATAAAGAGGAAAAGGATTCATATTGTGATTATTTTAACCATACATACACACAGTCTTAAAGTATCGAAATACATTTAATCGTTATAATTATGGTTTTGGTTTCTGAAGTAATGTATTGTTACAATTCGAAACATTATAAAGGTGGACACTTACCTGTGAACCTACCGTCCTAATTAGATTTTTAACGTAACGAATTTCGATTTTAATATTTAAGTGGTTTTTAATAGTGTATAGGCGTTCATTTGAAACAAATTATAAAACTTTCTTATCAACAAATTATACAAATTATACTATCATCTTCTTTTGCAAATCGACTCTGCTTGGTCATACATAATATCATAAATAGCATAGCAAAATCACTTAACTGGTTCTAATAGGTGATTGGTGAGATTGTTTTATTTTTGTTAAGATCGAGATTTCAATTTCAAAGTTAAAAGATTTATGATTGAGTAAATTAATAAGGTAATGTAATAATCTATGCTAACATTATAAAGCTGGAGAGTTTGTTTCTTTGTTGGTTTGAACATTCTAATCTCAGGAACCGCTGTTCCGATTTGGAAAATTCTTTCAGTGTTGGATAGTAAGGCTATATTATATTTTCAAAAAATTAGGGATCCTTACTAAAAATCCAAAAGTCCAAGGTGTAAAAATCGAAATGAACGCGAGCGAGGCCGCTGGCCGAAGCTAGTACGTAATATGTACACACCAATCATACTTAAACACATAGTTGTACTAAATATTGTTTGGATTTTATAAATAGTTTTTATCTGTAGACAAGTTGATTGAAAAGGTCAGCGGATACTACGCAGATTTAAGCTAGATAAATATCAAATTAAGAAAAACCATTTTTGTCATTATTCATGTCATGAATTATACATATGTATAAGTCATTGTCATTTAAAATATGATACGGTAGTTCTATTATTATATTAACATGAATCAAGTATCGTGAGATCTTGCATGCATACAATTCACAAAGCTGGACTACAAAGCACTCCAAAAAATTCACTAATATATCATATTAAAAATACACATATGTCTTCACATAGAACTACGTATTTTTATCTTGTTTTGAAATGATATAAAGTTAAATCTAAAGATTTGAAGGTCAAAGCCATTTCAAATATTTCGACCAGTTTTATAATTTATTAAATATGACAACTTTCACATCATACATTCGAATAGCATTATACATATAACTTTACTGTAATCACAGATATGAAATAATGAAAATAGGTTCGGTAAAAATCTATGCCTACGTTTATTGAGCTTCCCCACCTAAACAGCCACTGAGTATTCCTTGCCCCAGCCTAGTTATAAAACCTACGTGTCTAGGAGGTTGATTTTCAACTTTTTATCACAATCTTTCATTGCAATATCTAGTATAAGAGCTCCGAGGAAAACTCTCCACATTATGCGCTCCTATTCAATCCGCGGGAATCGCAGTCTAGCCATAACTTCTATATTATTTTTTTGCCGTCTGCGATTCGATTTGGCTATAATTTATGAAATCGATTTCTTTATAAAGCTGACCCTGAAAACGACCAGTCTTTAACAATCTCCGGTGCACGCACACCATTTCTTTTATTGCTTCTTTATGATACTTTATTGTAATTTGTAAAAATTACAATTGTTGCTCCATACATAAATGTATTATTATAATGACTTTAAACTAACCCTTTGATTTTAGAAATAATATTCTGTTTACTATTGCGATAAAAATATATTTTACGAGGCTCACAATTCCGATCCGATTAAAATGGTCCACAGGAGGTATCATTTTAATCGGAATTTCAAAAATGTATAGAACATAACCGAAGTGAGAATTTCCGTTTTTTTTTATTTATGGATTGTGGTTCATGACTTCTACGGTATTTTGATATCTTCTTCGTCCGTCGAATATTTAATGAGATTATTATCAAATAACTGTCAAATCAAACACTATTAAAATTACTAGAATAAAACGATCTATGAATTTCGATGAAACCGAATCGATCAAATCTTTGGTAAGAAGAAGGCTGTAGACCCGAGAGGGATATAGGCTGTATAGAATTAGACGTAAGCGCTCCTAAAATCGAGACACTGATGAAAAGATATTCTGCCATCTACGTATAGATAGTGAATTACGCTACTCAGAGCTAAGCCCTTGAACATTGCAACTGTTCCGAGTTGTAAAAATAAATACTTACAATTAAATAAAGATAACCCAGAGGTCTGAAATACAATAATATCCACAGCTTGCCTTCCAAATACGTAATTTTCTCAATTTATTAGTAACAATATAACCAAAATAAAAAACACCATAGCGTATGAGAAAAGTTTTAAAAAATAAGTTTACATATTGCGTTCTTGAAATAAAATTAAGTTTCTGAATTTTTTGTTATGAGTTTTCTATTATAAATATAGAATAGTTTTACAAAGAAATAGCCAAAATTCTTATCCTTCTAATTTTTGATACACGTGTTAGTTTAAAATGTAAATAATATATCAGTTAAATGTTTTACCTCAAGTTAGAATTACATTTTTAATCTCCGACTTTTAAAAAACGATAGTGTGACAATAATCATTTATAAGAAATAGGAATATTTAAATTCGCCTATGATTTCAGGATTGTATTATACAACATTATGAGGATCATGAATAACCTCTGTGGTTGTTCTTTGATTATGACAATGTAATGAAAAACTCTAGTAAAAACTCTTTATGAAAGTAGTTTTATTTTATACGTAGTATGTACATAATTACACTCGTCTCGATATTTATTCTTTTAGATTTCCCCTATCTGTAATCCCCTATCCCCAAATATGAGGGTTGTGAAGGTCAGATCGCAATCGTAAAACAAGTATCCTGCCATTTCAAGGTCAAATGGAACCCCACCTTGAAGGGCCCTAAGCAGTTTTATTTACACAGACAAATAAACGCACATGTTTGATATACTTTATAGATATAGTTAACATTGAACAAATTTTAAGCCATATTATTTTCGACATATTTCAATTTAATTTTTAAATTTTTAGCTTCATCTGCACCTGGCAAATAAAATAAATATTTAACTATTAGTGTCGAAAACTTTATAAATTATGTATAGTAGTTCAGATGTCAATACAGCTATTTTGTGAGTTTCAGCTGATTTGATGAAGAAGCCAGGAACTATAGCGTGAATTATATTTATTAATAACCCAATTTACGCTTTATACACACACAATTGTATTTATAATTTTCTGTATATTATAGATAATTCTCCCTGATTGTATTTTTAGGTCTTCAATAAAAAGACACAGTACTCTTACCTTAATTAATAGTGACACAGTAAGTTAGCATAATTTTAGAGAATTTTTGTTTAATCCGTAGATATCTATTTTTTGATACTGTATTGAATCAATAAATTTATGTACTAGCTTCTGCCAGCGGCTACACTGGGGTTCATTTCGATTCCGTCATCCACTTCTGTCTATCATATTATGTTTAGATAAGTTTTACCCATATCACGTAAAGTTATTTTATAGATGTAGCCCTATTAAGAAAAAAAGTATAGCCTTTATAATAATGCCTATAGCCTATAGCCTTCCTCGATAAATGTACTATCCAACACTGAGAGAACTTTTCAAATCGGAAAGGGGTTCCTGATATTAGCGCGTTCAAACAAACAAACTCTGCTTTATAATATTAGTAAAGATTTGGAACCCACGAAGACAGTGTATTACGTTAACGAAACAGATAGTGCGCCCTTGTAGAAAAATATATACGACTTTAAGTACTATGTTGACATATTTTTTGATGTAACGAAGGTGTGTCATGTGAGTATTTTAATGTGATTGCAATCTACATATTTGCATTAATCATTGGCGTTTTTAAATTGCAACTTGCAAATAAAGGTAGACACCACTCTGTAAAACGAAATCAAATAACATTCATAGATAATTTATCACATATTACGAGTATATATTAAATATGAAACATGTTATATAAATTAGAAATACATGTTTCCAGACACGCCGTCTTATATAATTTGTCGGCTTTTTTCAAATAATTTGATTACAATGGTTTGAGCTTAATGAAGAATTCTAGGTCAAAATCCTCATAAAATTTGATGAACCTTGTGTATTTTAGTTAGGTAAAAACTTTGATCAAAACCAAACAGGTCCTTCCTGCCAATGGTTTTGTTATAATTCTGTTCTGCATTCCAGAGCGGCCGCGGTTCGCCAAATATAAATATTAAAGTTTTAAATCAAGTTGTTACGGTGATTTTTATGGCCCTAATTAATAAAGATTATAAAATATCTAAAACTTCTTTCCTCTTACTTGTTATTAAAAAGCACGTTTAATTTTATTAATAAAAAAGTCTGAATGTAATAATTTGATTATTACATACCGTACTCAGATGTACCTCATATTAAGTTTTTGTCAGTCGGAAAAATTACTGTTTTATAATTATTAAAATTAAATTGAAACAAATATAAACTTTTAAACCTGCCATAATAATATTACTATACATCAAAAACAGTCATGGAATTAAAGTTTGCTACAAGTAAAAACAAACATTTATTGCGTTCATATTGCATTTCCTTTTATCATAAACAAATATTAAACAAAAAAGTTTACATTTATCGCATTAATTGGGTGTGATATTTGTCAACTACTTCAAAAATATTATTGCAACGAATGTCGAATGGAGTGTTTATGTTGTGGTATTGATACGAACTCATTTTATTTTTATATCTATTTTCAGCTATCGTTTTTCCTGTTTTTTATTCTATTAAAAGTCAATAATTTTGTGTGTTTTCGTGGATTCTACAAAAATCTGATGATGATAATAAATACTGGTTGGAACTTATCATATATATATATGCTTGACATGTCAGAAGGCATTTAATAAATAATAAATAGATGATAAATGCAGCCCAGACCAATCAAATTAATTAACATTTAACTTCATTAGTAAGTACGAAAATCCTTAATCATTATTGAATGATTTAGATTCACAAATAATCTCACGAACAATAAGAAAGTTATTTTAACTGCAGTGTATTGCAGTATTACACTACGCATTTTAGGTTTCAGCTCAAAAACTGATAATGGTCAATGACAATTAGGTACCTAGTGATTACTGAAGTGTATTTACACTTGTTCTTCCGCATTTATCGAGGCCAGTTCACGAAGTTCATCGACAATATAATTGATTGCAATACGTTTGAATTAAGCAGTATACCGACTACTTTCATTTACTATACAAATCATCCGGATGTCAAGTTTTTTGTTCATCATATTTACGTAAAGTTCGAGATATAACCTTTAAAAATCAAATGCTCAACAACTACAATTTTAAAATATACATATTTGCAAAGTGATGTAAAACAATTCAAGAGAACAAGTTCCTGGAGAAATTTTAGTTCTAGACGAGGGAAGTAAAAGTAAGTAAATAAAAAATGTTAAAAAGCGTTGGTCGGATGTTTTTGCGAGCGACGCGGCCGTCGTGGACATGTCTCGGCTCAGGAGCGACTTTTTGCTCGAGACAATCCTTATAGCGCGGCAGCTTCCCTTCTCTTCGTTTTGCGTCCCGAAGTATGCCCGAAGGCCGCCCGGTCGCTGCGCCACCAATATGTGTCACTATAACACTACGCATACGTCTGCTAACTGCTTCCCTTCGTATAACCTTCAGACGCGACGCGGACGCGCCATTCAAATAAAATGATGCTCTAATTTATTTTGCGCGTAATTTAAGCCCTTACATAACTACGTATACTTGAACACCAGGTTAGTTGGACTACGTTGTTTATATTATTTATAATAAACATAGCTCAGACACATACACAAATATTGTTTGTGATTAAAAGCTTAACAAAAATTTAATTGAAGTGTTCGTTTTTAGTATCTAAATAATAGACTTTTCTTAACGTATATAAAATAAATATATGGTATTTGTATCTTTTATAATATCTCCGTTATCTATTTGAATTTCTGCTTCTTCCGGCTTATTTCCGAAACCGAAATAGACCGATTTTGATGGGACTATCAGTCAAAAATTTTTAATTTAATTAGGAGTAACTTGGGCAATTTCTATTTTATCATCATCACGACCATAAAATGAATGCAAGAGGAAACGCAGTCAGCTAGTAACAAATATATTTCGTACTTAATAAACAGATACAGTTTTAATGTGAATAAAGAAAAATTGTAGAACTATTTATACACATTAACATAGCTATCTTTTTTATTTATTATTTGACCTTAGAAATAAATAAACAAGACGCATACCTTGATTAAGGCAGACACCCTGAACACAATTATGTTAATCAGCTTTAATGTTTCAATACGCCTATATCGTGTGAATAACAAAGTTGGCGTGTCCTTGTAGGTTCAAGGCGATCTGTAAGCGTAGACACTACAAAATTTTGTATTATGAAGGTTTACGACCGGTTCGGCAATCAATTATCATACAAATGGGGTAGTTTTAGCCAACCTGTTATACATATGTACGGTCATACAAACAAAACACACGTGTTTTATAAGAAACGCTACGTAAAATGCTAAATGAGGCTTCTTACAAAAAATGACGTCGAGTAACACCTTAATCTACAAAGTGGTGTCGTTTTAAAAATTATTTATCTGTTCTTTATCGACTCCCAAAAAATAATATATATTTTACATATTATTTTATAATGTAATTCACATGATTTTATACTTTTTCATGACACGTGTAATAGTTGTTAAGTGATGGAGTTTCCAACTTTGCGCCTACTCAGATTACTTGTATTTCAGAAAAAATAACACACTTCTATGATTTAATGTATCAATAAGATTTTATTTGAAAATTTTTTAGCTGAATTCCACTTATCAAGCCTTAGATTAGCCAAGAAACGCCAAACCTTTTTTTACAGACCCTTTTTCATTGTCACCAAAAATATTATTAATAGTTGCTATACTATATTATATAAGTACACTTCTTAAAAATCTTGTCTCAATATCGGCCATATCTTTATAACAAAATTAGCAATTTACTATTTTTAGAAAACCTTTTTGCGATCCTTTATCAGCTTATACATAAAGATTGAGCAAGAATAACATTATTCATTGAAAATGCTTCATTGATAACATTTGACTACGTATCTCTGTAGGTGGGCTTCTACCTAATGATATTATTGTGTCTTGTAACTAAAACTTACGAGAAAAATGTTTATTAAGTATTACTTACTTTAATTCTAGTGAGTTGTAGAGTCGTTTTTTTATGCGATAGGAATGCAAACGAGCATACAGTTCACTTATATTAAGCGATTTCTGTCGCCCATGTACACCTCCAAGATCAGTAGACCTAGAAGACGCGTTGCCAACTTTAAGGCCTTATTTTATTATTATTTTAAGTATTCGGAAATTCATAGTCTGAAATCAAGACGCGCATAGCACTTCACGACTTCACGTCGTTTCATGCCTACGTTTAGAATCGTAACATTTGGCATTTTTAAATTCGCATTCTACTAATTATCAAGAATAATGATTATAATTCGTTAGATTAATTTATGATATCGATTACAATTATTAATTTATATTTAATATTAATATCACAGCTAAATATAAATTAATAAACAAAACTAGAGCATAAAATAGCTTACATTAAAAAAGGTATATATCCTATATGAATACAAATATACCTACCGATGCTACGAAAATGTCTCTATGAAGATAATAATATATTTTCTGGGGGCAATCGAGTACAAAGTACCAATTCCACTACAGACTGTAAAAATACTTACGTACTTTTTAAGTAAAATAAAATATGTACCTAGTATATTCAAGCACACTATAATAACCTACACAGAATGTCGTTTTATTATGATATTGTATTACAAAGTAGCGAAAAAGTTGTATTGACGCCATCACTTTAAAATGATCCAGTGTAATAATAACTTTATTAAGACATAACGACAATCTGTATTTATGATCTCGTAATTTTTAATATTTACGTTTTCAAAAGGATTGCCGGCAGAATGTCTGTGACCTAAATATAAACCACATTATAAATTACAAACCATAAATCCACTATATATATATATATATATATTAATAAAATTAGAAATTGAAAAAATACATAGGTATATTAATTACCTGAAAATAATCGAATTAAAATCGTATATTACTTAGTTATTAAAATTATAAGATAATATTGGCCAAATTTTTGTTGCTGCAAGCTGTTACTTTTTTATAATAAAATGAAGGTTTTAGTAAATTCTAAGAAGTATAACCTCCCTGATGGACCTTCGTCACACCTGGCCAATTTGTGACGGCCGAATGGGTGGCCATTTGCCAATTTGACAGTTTAACATCTGCTCAAAATCAGCTCACATTCCTAATTTTATTAAATTATGGGAATAAATAAATTGCTATGGTGTGTTAATATTACCATATTTTATGTAAATCTTGTTATTAAGTGATTACTCTGATTAGGCACAATTTATATAATAGCATACTTTAATGCTTTGAGAACTGCGTGTTGTAATCAAGGAGCCTTGAACTTCTTAAAATTAAGCAATGGCCATATTATAACGTATAGCTCGTCTCCCCTTTTATATATTATATAGAATTAACCGATGTATATTACAAAAAAGTGACCCCAAATAGAAAATTATATAACATTATACCAGTGTCCTTTCGACTGTCATGACAACATATAATTTTTCAAAACGTAAAACATATCTTCCTGTTAAAAGAAGCACAAAGAGTATTAGGAGTACAAAAAATTAATCTCATGTATTTACTCAAAGATTAATTCCTAAACATAAATATGGTGCTTAATGGATTTTATTGCAAATGAAATCAATTAGGTACAGATCAAATGCCAATCTCGGACTCTAATCCTACCTTCGTCTTATTTATGCACGATTGTCACATTGTCGTTGTTAATTCCTTAAACTTCGAGACGTAATTTTTGTCGTCTTAATGTGCTAAAACATACGTAGCTTAAAATTAACATCATAATATATAACATTTTCATCCAAATCACGCTACATAACTCTTTCAGTTTTATTTTTAATGCTCGTAAGGTTACCAACCATTAACGGAACAAATATTATATATACAATCTAATTTGAAATTGTCATTTTGTTTGCATATACATATGTCCTTGGAATCGATAATATAATTCTGAAAAAGCATCGAGATTACCAGCCTCGCGGTTAAACTCGGATTGATTTTATGCCTAATTTACTCATTATATTAGTTATCTGCTAATAAAAATTCCGTCAAAATCGGTCAAGCTGTTACGAAAATAAGCCAGAGCAAACAGAATCACCGTGTCTGTGTCTACAGTATTATACGTACAAAATTTTCACGACACTTATTTTTAAATATTTCTATAGATAG